>BLSH010479914.1:50586-67600 GCA_018402905.1 Glandirana rugosa
CTACTATTACTCAACAATTAAACAATTAAATGTGTTACCAGACATTGATCTGTAACCCGTTGGGGGTGTAGACCGGAACCTTAATCCTACCCCTCTTACAACCATAAAGGAATCCATTACAACTTCCCCTTCATTCGTACTACACAGAGAGTAGACGACGTAATGCAACGGAACCGACTGGTGACACAGATGTCAGGAGTTACAACGGGCAAAAGAAACACGAAGAAGTTTTCTCGAACTTGTCGTGTAGAACGTTAGGGTCAGACGAAACTTTAGAAACGGACCCTTTCTGGAACGACTACGTCGTATTGATGGAACACAGAACAACGACACGAGTCAGAACGGTATCACATACTGAACACCCGAACGATTTTTGAAATGTCCGGGTCCGGGTCCGTGCCACGGACACCCGAAAGTTCGGTACGGACCCGAACGTTACAGTCCGGGTTCGCTCAACACTAGTCACAAGTCATACACTATGGCAAGACTGAGCACAGCAACAAGACACAAGGTAGTTATGCTGCATCAGCAAGGTCTTTCCCAGGCAAAGATTTCAAAGCAGACTGGGATTGCAAGATGTGCTGTTCAAGCTCTTTTGAAGAAGCACAAAGAAAACGGGCAACATTGAGGACTGTAGACACAGTGGTCAGCCAAGGCAACGTAATGCAGCAGATGAGAGACACATCATGCTTACTTCCCCTTCAACATTACCTAAGGAAATACCAACATTCTCCCCATCCTAATTCCAAGGCCAGATGTGGGGGTTGCCCAATGTCTAGTTACAGACCATTGTGTAAATTAACAAATTAACAACTCATTATCATCTATTTTATTATTGGCTTTGTTTTAACAAACCAGAAAGTAGTTAAAATATTGTGAGTCCCCAAATAGTTCAGAATGACATATTTGATGAGGGTCAGGATCAATATAAGGTTACCATGCTACCACAGGTTGCAGGAAAGAAAATTTCTTGATTCCCCTAACACAGATGGGGGAATCCCTCCCGCAGCACTATTGTGTTCTCCCGGCAGAAGGGTGGGGTAAGCCGTCTCCATCAAGAGAACACAGTGATTATTGCTAGCGACTATAACAGCTGTATAATTGCATGTAAAATCCAACAAGCTGGTTGTACCCAAGTTGATCGATCGATAACCCTGTGTACATTCAGCCTGCCCGTACATGGTTCGAATCTTGGTCAGTCCCTGCTGAACCATCTATCTATGGCGGGCTTAAGGCTTGATTCACATTATTGCATATTGGGGAACACGCGTAAAATCTTGCACATTTCCGAAATGCAGGCAAACATGCTGTTCTTTAGCAGATATACAGGGATGTCAACAGGGCCGCTGATAGGGGGAACCACCAGTCCTCCTGTAGGGGGCCCGAGCACACAGGGGGGCCACAGCACACAGGGGGGAGGGAATCAGTGCAGTCGGACAGAGGGGCAATTACAGAATGCCCTGTGAGGCTCTCTGCAGCCGCTGAAAACCTATTTCTCTCCCTTCTCCCAGCTTTCAGCTGCTACAGGGAGACGCAGACACAGCTGTCGGCTTCCCTGTCCCGCAAAAAAAAAAAAATGGTAAAAAAATTAAAAAATAATTTTAAAATATTTAAACTTTTTATAAATTATAATTTTTTTTTTAAATGTAAAAAACTATTTTAAAAAGGGCTAATTCACACAGCTTCTCTGTTATCTTTGTGTCTGCTAAGAATGATTTTAGTATATTTTCTGTGACAATGTTGTTTTGATAAACTCGAGGGGGGCCCTGCCAGGTAGGCTGTACGGGGCCCTGTGATTTCAAACAGCAGCCCTGGATGTCATTATTCCTAATGGTACCCCTACGCATTGGCAAACTCAGTGCGTTTTTGGTGCAGTGCGACTTAAAAAATGCCTCTGAAAAGTGATCTGGGTTGAGTGGCAGTTTTTGCCACTATTATGAACGAGCCCTAAAAAGGCACACACACAGCATATTTAAAAACTGCAGTATGGTACCTGCATTCGCTCTTTGTACTGTACTGCCAGGTACTGCCCTGTAGGGAGGAGGTGGAGAGCTCAGGACTCAAGAAGCTGCCTCCCCCTTCCACTGCTTTCATTGGCTGACTGGTCTCTGATGTACAGTTTGGCAGAGCAAGAGCGATCGGATCTGACAGCCTTTCTAACCAGGATGCTGCGGCACCCATGACGACCTCAGGCAGAATCCCAGTTGAGAAAGGTTGGTTTATAGATTGAGGGTTAATTGGGAAGGAGCACATGGTACAGAGCTGCTTTCATCGGTTTCATTGAAATGTGCCTGCCCTAAAGCCACAATTTTCAGTTTTGGATAGAATATGGCAGTGTTAGATGGGTCAGGTTTAATTGCTCTCTATACCCCACTGGGAAGACTCACTCTCCTTTCCTCCTGATGATCATTGTCACCAGGACTGAAAGTGATGGGAAAACAAAAGTTGTCACCAGAACAGGAAATAAGGTGAACTCTTCCAGTGGGGACACCTGTTCTGTTGACATCTTTCTGAAGCCTCGTACACGGTGCGACGGTCGTACGACCGAACGGCCCAAATCGTATGTTGGCTGATGTATCTCGCATACTGACATGCACTAAACGATCGTACGACCAAGCCGAACGTAGTGACGTGTTACGAACGTTTAAAGAGAAAGTTCAGGTTCATGTAATTTGTGAATTAGGAACGAACAGACACTTCCGGCCGTTCCTGACATCTGAGCATGCATGTTTTGCACAGTACAACTTGTTGGACCAACTTCTCTTTACACACTGTACAGCGGTCGTACAACCGCTTGTTGGTACAACCAAAGTTTTCTAGTTTGTCCATCCAACTTCTGTTGTACGACCATCGTACGTCGGCTATTCTAATTGCACGTACTAATGGTCGGATGATCCTACAACGAGCGGTCTTACGACAGTGAAGTCTGAATATAAACAAAGGAACAAGAAATACATCCGCTCTAAGCCACAGCCACACTCCACATATAGACCCAATCCTAGAAGGGTGCGGGCTCCGCCACAACATAGAACAAGAGAAAGAAATATCTTCAGACAGCCGCACTCCAGAAATGCCGTTTAATGACTATGAATAAGCATCATATTTGGACGTGAAACGCGTCAGCTCCTGCACCTGGGGTCCACCCTCACTGTGCCCTGATTGTACCCATTTATGGTGAGAACTTTTGTTATTAAACGGCATTTCTGGAGTGCGGCTGTCTGAAGATATTTCTTTCTCTTGTTCCCGGTCGTACAACAGTTTTCATAGACCATGGCACCGTGTGTACGAGGCTTAAGACAGCCATACCCTGACTTTGAATGATATGTCCATGTCTTTATGGACCTTGCTTTGTGCACTGGTCCCAATCATTTGGTTAAGGGGGGGGGGAGGTTATGGTGTAGGGTTGGGTTTGGCCCCTTAGTTCCAGTGAAGGCATCAGCATACCAAGACATTTTGGACAATTTTATGCTCTCAGCTCAACCTGATAGAACACCTTTAGGAGGAATCTAAGTGGAGACTGCGAGCCAGGCCTTCTCCTCCAACATCAGTGCCTGACCTCACATACGCACTTCTGGAAGAGTGGTCAAACATTCCCATAGACACTCCTAAACCTTGTGGACAGCCTTCCCAGAAGAGTTGACGCTGTTATAGCTGCAAATGGTGGGCCAACTCAATACTCTGTACTCATTCTGTATGTTTGGTTCCATAGAGCAGTGGTTCTCAACCCTGTCCTCAAGTACCCCCAACAGGCCATGTTTGCAGATTTTCCTTCATCTGGCACAGGTGCTTTAAATCAGAGTCAATGGTTTGGTATTTTATCCAAGAGAAATTCTTAAAACATGGCCTATTTGGGGTACTTGAGGACAGGGTTGAGAACCACTGCCATAGACTACAATGCATCTATATCCAGATCAGTATAAAATGTGGCAATTTTTACACCCATGTGCAAGAGGCCTAAATATCCCCCATTCTATGCAGAACTAAGACAGTATTCTAGGCTTTAGTTTAGATTCCAATTGGAGTTACAGTGAGAGAGATATTGTATTACCATCCTTCATTTTCATAGCCATAGCCTCACTTTCCTCATAGTGGAAAATAGGACTTTGCAAGGGCAGTGCACATTGTAATCAGCACTCAGTAACAGACCTGGCATGACCCCCTCTTTTTCTCTATTAAGCTCGGTTCACATTGGTGCAATGCGGGAAATCCTGCAAATCCAGTGCGGGTTACTGCACCGCACCTGACTCGCAGGCAGTTTACCTTGCCCTATGCAAACCGCTGGGGATGTCAATACTAAGTAAATGACAACCTCAGATCAGTTTGCATATCGCAGTGCGAACCTTCAATTCGGACAGGAATTGGATCACATGGTGTGAACATTCTTGAGATCCGACTCTGGTGCGGACAAAAAAAAAAAAAAAGAAAGAAAAGGGTCCTGCACGAGTTTGGTCTGAATGCGATGTAAATTCAGCCAGTTTGCATTGCACAGACATCACATGATCTGCACAGCAGTGTGGTGTGAATCAAATGCAATGTCTGACATTGCATCAATGTGAACCCAGCCTTATACACGTGAGGACACGGGCTTCGTGATGTAGCTGTTTGTTTACATCCAGTGACTCATGTATGTGGCTGTTTGTTTACATTCAGCATAACATGCCGGTGGCTGTTTGTTTACATATAATGTCACATCTAGATACGCCTGTGCAGGATCATGAACTTCTATAGGACCATCTCTGATTGTCTCTGGCCTTGGTTCACACAGCCCCATAGAGATCTACTGGGCACTAATACTAAGACACTAACAGTGGAATGTAAACAAACAGCATTATTGTAGCCATTGGATCCAGGTAAATATTTAGGCTGAGGGTGAGGGTGGGTTAGGTGCGGTCATTGGGAAAGGCCAAGAAGGATACATGCACTTATTAAGAGGGCTTTAAGATTTATACATGGTAAGCATCAGATCCTACAATAACAAGAAAACCCCCCATTTCCATTTTATTCCCTGCGTCAGATACACTATATTGTCAAAAGTATTGGGACACCTGCCTTACACACACATGAACTTTAATGGCATCCCAGTCTTAGTCCGTAGGGTTCAATATTGAGTTGGCCCACCCTTTGCAGCTACAACACCTTCAACTCTTCTGGGAAGGCTGTCCACAAGGTTTAGGAGTGTCTATGGGAATGTTTGATTATTCTTTCGGAAGCGCATTTGTGAAGTCAGGCACTGATGTGGTCAAGAAGGCCTGGCTCGCAGTCTTTCATCCCAAAGGTGTTCTATCAGGTCAGGACTCTGTGTAGGCCAGTCAAGTTCCTCCACCCCAAACTCACTCAACCACACTATATTGCCAAAAGTATTGGGCCACCCCTCCAAATCATTTGGTGGAGGGGGGACCATGGTGTGGGGTTATTTTTCAGGGGTTGGGCTTGGCCCCTTAGTTCCAGTGAAGGGGACTCTTAAGGCGTCAGCATACCAAGACATTTTGGACAATTTCATGCTCCCAACTTTGTGGGAACAGTTTGGGGATGGCCCTTTTCATGTTCCAACATAACTGCGCATCAGTGCACAAAGTAAGGTCCACTGGTCTGCACAGTTCTGACCTTTGGAATAAATTAGGGTAGAGACTGCGAGCCAAGCCTTCTCATCCAACATCTGTGCCTGACCTCACAAATGCACTTCTGGAAGAATGGTCAAACATTCCCATAGACACTCCTAAACCTTGTGGACGGCCTTCCCAGAAGAGTTGAAGCTGTTATAGCTGCAAAGGGTGGGCCAACTCAATATTGAACCCTAGGGACTAAGACTGGGATGTCAGTAAAGTTCATGTGCGTGTAAAGGCAGGCGTCCTAATACTTTTGGCAATATAGTGTATTTTATAAAAATTCTGATAGCCTGGCCTAATGTCCATTTTAGGACATTTCATCCAATTTTTTCATTGTGTTCGCTAAAGAAATAAAAATTCAGTCTAACGTCAGACCAGTTATATTTATGGAAAGAGCCATCTCCAAATCCAGACATTTCTGGCTTAAAAGTTTATTAAAGAATTTTAAAGCTTCACACTGATTTGTGAGAAAAAAACATTTAAAAACGTAACAAACTGTCTTTATGACGTATCCTTTGTCTAAACACATGAAGCAGCCATGTCACCATCAGAAACTAGCACCTCAATATGGCACACTTTGGGATCTATTTATAAAAAACAATTTACTGTGCGAATGTCTCACAGCCGTCACTATTTCCTATGATCATCAGCTCCACCTTGTGGCCATAATGCGGACATTTCCTGATTGAGGTATTTCAGAAAAATACTACATTATGGCCACCAGATGGAGCCAACAATCACAGGAAATAAATATATTAGGCAAATTATGGGGGTTATTCATGACACCTGTGCGAATGCAAATTTTTTATAACTAGACCCATTTGTAACAATGCAATTAAAATCGGTTGCATTATCCTCTTTACACAAGAGGGTAACTAGCAAGGGCACACAAATATTTTCCAGCCAATGGAAAGCTGCCACGTCATCACCGTCTCACTTGACCACAGTGGAAAAATGAAACAGACACCATCTTGTCAATTATTTTTTTTTTTCAACTCTAATAAAAACTAAATATACCTTATTTGACTTCTTCTTATGAATATACATATATAATATATATATAATTATAATGCACAAAATTTTAAGTCGGATGTAGAAATAAGAATACAGCTTAGGACCCAGTGTTGTATTTTACAGCTCTATCTACATTTGAAGAAAACAGCTGAAGGCACCGAAAATCTCCTTCTTGATCAACCAGGAACGATGAGGTGCCTGCGCTCTTCATATCTGTGCATCGAAACCATTACATAAAACTACATGTAAGGCACTACGTTGCTGTGAAAGGTATTGGCACCAGGTAACACAGGGTTAAAGTGTATCGTATAACACAGCGACAACTGCGGCAGCAACTATTCCAGTGCCGACAGTTGTTCAAGGATGGCTTAGGCAACCCAAGAAGCTCTTTTCATTCATGAGTGGATTAGTGCTGGAACTACTTTGGTTCTCTGTAGGACTTCCCCGGAACTCTTCCTTACGGTAAGAGACCCATGCGAGACACCTTGGCTGACAAGAACGAGTGAATGATGAAAACAATGGTTTTGGGACAAGAGTGCAGATCCAATTGCTGAATGAAAAAAAAAAAAAGAAGAAGATTAAAGGGTTGAAAGTCCATACATTTGATTGTACTTATATAGCAAAGGGCTACCAAAAGTGTGAGACAGGTGTAGCGCTACCAAAGCAGGAGCCGCTTGTAAATTAGTCCTATTTCTGCCCTACAGGGCTCACACAGTCAGGCATGTAGTATTTGTAGCATTATTCCTTTGGGTCAAAAATCAGTCTAGGGGTTTCTTTTTAGGGTTTTTATTGGAACAGTAACTTGGATAGGGATGGGGAGCATGAGATACCCTGGATCTGTAGAACTAGGCAACTTGAAAACTGCTTGGCTTCTGGTTGCTCTACACCAGTGGTTCTCAACTTCGGTCCTCAGGACCCACCAACAGGCCAGATTTTAAGTATTACCTTGGGGAGATGCAGACTAGAATGCTGCAATCACTGAGCAGCAAATTATATAACCTGTGATGTATTTCAGTTATCCTGCAAACCTGGCCTGTTAGTGGGTCCCGAGGACAGGAGTTGAGAACCACTGCTCTACACTCTCTTGACTGTCTTGTACAACACCTGCCTGTACTGGGCAAACGTCTAGCAGCATGGCACATTTCTGGTTGCACTGCACTTCATTAGGGGACCAAAGCACTCCAGGGTCACTTCTCTGTAAAGGGGGTCGTCAGTTACTCACTCCCACAATGGTTGGACTTCCTCCCATTAACTCGCTTCTGGCTTCACTCAGTCTCTGGACAAGGCTCTTCAGTAGGTCCCCTAGTTAAGCCTAGCTGGGACTTCAATGTCTTCACAAGGGATTATTTAGCTTTCTTCACTGCAGGAGCAGAGCCCATGCACAGGGTTTTTCTCCTGCAGGACTGGATTCAGTAACGCTGCACTGTGCTGCTAGGCCTCCAAGTACTTATGGGCTTTCCGTCCACCTTCTTGGCACACCTTCCCAGGGATTGGTTGGAATTGCATAAATATTCAGGCTGCCGGACCTTCTCTCCCTCCCACTATACTTATAGAAGTCTCTAGAACAGGGATATGCAATTAGCGGACCTCCAGCTGTTGCAGAACTACAAGTCCCATGAGGCATAGCAAGACTCTGACAGCCACAGGCATGACACCCAGAGGCCAAGGCATGATGGGACTTGTAATTTTGCAACAGCTGGAGGTCCACTAATTGCATATCCCTGCTCTAGAAGATGGGGGTGTAGCAGAACAGCAGCCTGTGAAACACTGAACCGCCCCAAGCAATCAACCCCTACTCACTGTTTAGTAAACTAAATTTTCCTAGCAACCAACTCTGAACTAGGAGGGTGCTACACACGTATGACCAGAAGGATAGGTCCTTATCTGTCGTGGTAGCTACACTGTGGCAAATAACCAAAGCAAGGTGCATGAAAACATTGGTGTGTAGGAAGTTTCCTGCACAGAGCCCTGACCTCAACCACAGGGGCCAGTCTTGTGCAGGGAGGATCCGAGAAGGAGATATGTATATCTTTGTTCTCCAATCCCTTAGACAAAAACTAGTATTTGACCCATGCAGTGCGAACACAGCCCCTACTGCATGAGAAAACTTTTTTTTTGCCCTGAGTTTGGTTTTAAAGCAAATAAAATTTGCCTTTAGTAAAGAAACCCCACAGTGTTGCAGCGTGTCCTTCCTGGTCTTTGGCGACTACATAAGGCCATAATATACCTTCATTTATCAACAGAATGGCTTCAGTAGGGCCAGGGAGCCTCTAAAGCTGGGTTCACACTATTTGCGTAGCGGCTCGCAGCAGGGGTCCGGTGTGTCCCCGTCCTCAGGAACGAATCAGGTCTCAATTTTTGCCTGAATTCGGACCTGAAATGGATCCAAAGACGCAAAGGACCCTTCTGCAGCGCGCTACGGGGCCGCCCCGGAGATGTGTGTACTGGCTCCATTGAGAGCCGGTCACACTCTCATGACATGTGAATTGGATGCAGAGAAACCCACATCCAATTGGCATAAGTGTGAACCCAGCCTGAAAATGAGCAGTGTGTAGCCAATGCATGCCTTGGATTCAAATGTTGAAGCTCTCACCCAGTTCTCCCACAATGCAAAGTAAAATTTACATGCTTGCCACTGCATTGCATTATGGAATGGTGAGATGGACCAAAGGTCCTTTAACCACTTGCCGACCGTCAACCTCAGGTTGATAGTGACAAGGTGACTCGATATCGCAAACCGCCATCATATGACGGTGGCTGCCATATCATGCACTGTGAGCGCGCGTGTGCCGCCAGAGGCGCGCTCACTGTGTTCAGGGGGGGCCAGGGAGCGGGTGCGGTGGACTCGATGCTACCCGCGATGCCCCCCCCCCCACAGTGAAAGAACGGAGGTTCGTGTAAGTAAACACGGATCTCCGTTCTGTGAGAGGGGGAAGGGCTGTGATCACAGCCTTCCTCTATATGGAAGCTGTGATGACGCCCCTTCCCCTGCCAGTCAAACAGCAACACAGTTAGAACACGCCCAATGGCATTTACACAGTAATCAATGCATTTTTATAGCACTGATCGCTGTATAAATGCCAATGGTCCCAAAAAAATGTCAAAATGGTCCGACATGTCCGCTGAAATATCGCAGTACCGCTAAAAATCGCAAATCGCCGCCATTACTAGTAAAAAATTTAAAAAAAAATAAAACCCCAGAAATGAATTATCATCCGTAAACGCGGCAACTTTTGTGCAAGCCAATTCATAAACGCCGATTGCGATTTCTTTTATCAGAAATATGAGGAAGAATATATATCGGCCAAAACTGTTGAAAAAAAATGTTTTTTTATATATTATTTTGGATTTGTATTTTAGCAAAAAGTAAGGTTTTTTTGCAAAATTGTCGCTCTTCTTTTGTAGTGGTGATCAGAAATGACGCAGCGGTGATCAAATACCACCAAAAGATAGCTCTATTTGTGGGAGAAAAAGGGTGCAAATTTTGTTTGGGTACAACGTCGCACGACCGCGCAATTGTCAGTTAAAACGACGCATCGCCGAATCGCAAAAAGGGCTCCGGTCCTAAAGTGTGAAATCCTTCCGGGGCTGAAGTGGTTAAGGATTTTAAGTCAAAACAGTGAGCACATACGTTGTGGTCTAGGTGGGTAAAAGGCAGCCTTTTCCATTAATACTGAAGGTATGAATAGGCATAGCACAACAGTGCAGTTTATGAGCTGAAGAACTGCTGAAATAAAAGCAATTGCAGGAAAATGATCTAAATTCAAACTATATGTAGGCAAAGATAAAAAAAAAAAGATCTGCTTGTGACCATTAGCACTTCCTCACTATTCAAAAGCTACCTTTAAAGAACAATGAGGGCAATTTACTAAAACTGGAGCACACACAATATGGGGCAGCTGAGCATGGTAACCTTTCAGTTTTTTTGTCAAAGCCTAATTGAACAAGCTGAATTTAGAAGCGGATTGGCTATCATGCGCGCACCAGATTATGTGTGCATTCCTTTTAATATATCTTCCCCATTGTATATCAAATAAAATTTGCTTTACGTACAAGTTCACCCTCGGGGTTGCCAAAGTCCAGATACAACATCCTGGCACCATCGTCAGAAGACATCCGGAGTTTCTCGAAGGGTTTATGAAGGTGAACGATTCTGTTGAGTCCAGGCTCCTCGGTGAAGAGTGTGAATCCTTTGTCGATGTGTATGGAGAGTGCACACTCCTTTCCGCCCCATGTACATGCTAGGTAGGTAAAACAGATATTCAGGTTTAGGAGGAGAATAGTATTGAATAGATGGTTCTATCTACTAAACTTTACGCAAATGTTATCGCATATCTAAAGCCAAAATGTTTACATTCATTTTGAATAGAGTAGAACAGTGGTTTCCAAACTTCGACCCGTGGACCAAATGCAGCCTTTTGCTCGCCTTTATCCAGCCCTTGGGGTACTTTTCCTTCCACTGACACCAATAATTGGGGCATAATTCCTGGTGGTGACATCAATAACGGGGCATTATTCCTCCCACTGATACCAATGATCGGGCCCTATTCCTCCCACTGATACCAATGGTCGGACACTATTCCTTCCACTGATACCAATGGTGGGGCATTATTCCTCCCACTGATACCAATGATCGGGCACTATTCCTCCCACTGATACCAATGATGGGGCACTATTCCTTCCACTGATACCAATGATGGGGCACTATTCCTTCCACTGATACCAATGGTCGGACACTATTCCTTCCACTGATACCAATGGTGGGGCACTATTCCTCCCGCTGATACCAATGATGGGGCACTATTCCTCCCACTGATACCAATGATGGGGCACTATTCCTTCCACTGATACCAATGATGGGGCACTATTCCTTCCACTGATACCAATGGTGGGACACTATTCCTTCCACCGATACCAATTGTGGGACACTATTCCACCCACTGATACCAATGAAGGGGCACTATTCCTTCCACTGATACCAATGGTGGGGCACTATTCCTCCCACTGATACCAATGATGGGGCACTATTCCTCCCACTGATACCAATGATGGGGTACTATTCCTTCCACTGATACCAATGGTGGGACACTATTCCATCCACTGATACCAATGAAGGGGCACTATTCCTTCCACTGATACCTGTGGTGGGACACTATTCCACCCACTGATACCAATGAAGGGGCACTATTCCTTCCACTGATACCTATGGTGGGACACTATTCCACCCACTGATACCAATGAAGGGGCACTATTCCTTCCACTGATACCTATGGTGGGACACTATTCCACCTACTGATACCAATGAAGGGGCACTATTCCTTCCACTGATACAAATGATGGGACACTATTCCTCCCACTGATACCAATGATGGGGCACTATTCCTTCCACTGATACCAATAGTCGGACACTATACCACCCACTGATACCAATGGCGGGGCACTATTCCTCCCACTGATACCAATGATGGGGCATTATTCCTCCCACTGATACCAGTGAAGGGACACTATTCCACCCAACGATAACAATGAAGGGGCACTATTCCTTCCACTGATACCAATGATGGGTCACTATTCCTCCCACTGCTACCAATGATGGGTCACTATTCCTCCTAATGATACCAATGATGGGTCACTATTCCTTCCACTGATACCAATGGTGGGACACTATTCCTCCCACTGATACCAATAATGGGGCACTATTCCTCCCACTGATACCAATGATGGGGTACAAATGGCTTCCACTGATACCAATGGTGGGACACTATTCCACCCACTGATACTGATGAAGGGCCACTATTCCTTCCACTGATACCAATGGTGGGACACTATTCCACCCACTGATACCAATGAAGGGGCACTATTCCTTCCACTGATACCAATGATGGGTCACTATTCCTCCTAATGATAATGATGGGTCACTATTCCTTCCCTGATACCAATGATGGGGCACTATTCCTTCCACTGATACCAATGGTGGGACACTATTCCACCCACTGATACCAATGGTGGGGCACTATTCCACCCACTGATACCAATGATGGGGCACTATTCCTTCCCTGATACCAATGATGGGGCACTATTCCTTCCACTGATACCAATGGTGGGACACTATTCCACCCCCCCCCATACCAATGAAGGGGCACTATTCCTTCCACTGATACCAATGGCGGGACACTATTCCTCCCAATGACATCAATGATAGCTCACTATTCCTCTCACTGTTACAAATGATGGAGCACTATTCCTCCCACTGCTACCAATGATGGGTCACTATTCCTCCTAAAGATACCAATGATGGGTCATTATTCCTTCCCTGATACCAATGATGGGTCACTATTCCTCCCACTGATACCAATGATGGGTCATTATTCCTCTCACTGACACCAATGATGGGTTACTATTCCTTCTCCTGATACCAATGATGGGTCACTATTCCTCCCACTGACACCAATGATGGGTCACTATTCCTCCCACCAATGGGTCACTATTCCTCCCACTGATACCAATGATGGGTTACTATTCCTCCCACTGACACCAATGATGGGTCACTATGCATCCCATTGATACCAATGATGGGTCACAATTCCTCTCACTGATACCAATGATGGGTCACTATTCCTTCCCATGATGCCAAAGATGGGTCACTATTCCTCCCGCTGACACCAATGATGGGGCACCATTTCTCCCACAGACACCAATGACGGGGCACTATTCCTCCCACTAATACTAAAGATACATTGCTCCCACTGACACCAGGACAATTTCCTATGGCCACAGTCTGCCCCTCCTAAAATCTGAAGGACAGTAAACTGGGGCTTTGTTTAGAAAGTTTGGAGACCCCTGGAGTAGAGAATAGGCCAAACCCCAGTCAGTTTTTTTTGTGCTGTCAATGTCCTATTAAAGATCAAATCCCAGCACAAAAACTTTCATATAAATCTATTCCTCAATATCTACAAAGGATATAAGTCCACTTTGTGAGCACCAAATGCCTGTGCAAACCTAGGTATTAACTTGTAAAAATAGCAGTGACATCACCACATGGTCTCATGATACACAGAGATGAAACAAATTCTCCTACATAAGTTGTATCTGTCTATCTGCAGTCTTCTTTCCTCTCCATGCAGTCAAAGTCCAGCATTTATAAAGCTTGTCTGAGCTGTCAGAAGAAAAGGGGCTTGGAAATTACACTCTGCAGATCTCAGTAAGGAGAGCTCTGAGAGCCGATTGGAGGGAAGGGACACCCCCCACCTCCATACACCACAAACAAGAAGAGCTGAGGCTGTCAATCACAGGCTGTGTTCCCGTCACTTTTTTTCTCTTGGTGTCAGGAAAATTTCTCAGAAGAGACTCAGCCATGCTGTTAGCAGAGGAACAAAGCAGCAGAGAGAAATGACAATTAGGCTGGATTCATGCGGGTGCGATGCCAGACATCGCACAGACATTGCATGTGATGTGCACAGGCATGCAGTGCCTATCAAATGCGATGCAAATTCAGCCATACAGTTTGTATGGCTGAAATCGCATTGCATTCGCACCAAGATGGTGCAGGACCCATTTTTTGGTCCACCGTTCGCACTGCGTTCTGCAAACTGATTTGGGGGTGTCATTAACTTTGCATTGACTCCCCCAGCGGTTTTCAGAGAGCAGTGTGAAGTGCCTGAGAGTCGGATGTGATTTGGGAACTCGCACAGGAATCGCGGTGGTTCCTGAATCGCACCAGTGTGAACCAAGACTTCGTGCTCTAAATAGAGACAAGTACACACTATGATATGTTTTGTTCATATTTCATGCCCGAGGTTTACAACTACTTTAATCTAGGAGAGATAAATAAAAAGTAAGGCTGGCCATACCATGTAATCTCAAAATCTGAACAATCAAAAACAATCGTATTCATGAATAACCACTTGACCTCTGGAAGATTTTCCCCCCTTCAAAACCAGGCCATTTTTTCCTACATAGCACTGCGTTACTTTAACCACTTCAGCCCCGGAAGGATTTCCCAGTTTAGGACCAGAGCACTTTTTTGTGATTCTGCACTGCACCGCTTTAGCTGACAATTGCGCGGTCGTGCGACGTCCTTTTTTTCACACAAATAGAGCTTTCTTTTGGTGACATTTGATTACATCTGCCGTTTTTATTTTTTGCGCTATAAACAAAGAGGGACAATTTTGCAAAAACCCCAATATTTCTTACTTTTTGCTAAAATACATATCCAAAAAATATATAAAAAAAATAAATTTATTCATCAGTTTAGGCCGATATATATTATTCATATTTTTGGTGGAAAAAAAAAAAAAAATCGCAATCAGCGTATATTGATTGGTTTGCGCAAAAGTTGCCGCGTTTACGAACTATGAGAATTCATTTATGGGATATTAAATTTTATTTTTTTACTAGTAATGGAGGCGATCTGCGATTTTTAGCGGGACTGCGACATTGAGGCGGTCATGTCTGACCATTTTGACATTTTTTTGGGACCACTGGCATTCATACAGCGATCAGTGCTATGAAAAGGCACTGATTACTGTACAAATGCCACTGGCAGGGAAGGGGTTAACACTAAGGGGCGCTCTAAGGGTTAACTGTGTTCCCTGGGATGTGTTACTAACTGTATGGGGGCTGGGCTCACTGGGGGAGGAGAGAGATCGCAGCTCCCATACACAGGAAGCATGCGATCACACTCCTCCTCCCTTGACAGAACGGGGATCCAGTTGTTTACATCAGCGGTCCCCGTTCTGTCACTGCAGGGGAGCGACCGAGTCCACCCTGCCCGCTCACTGGCTCCCCTGCTACACAGTGAGCATGCGCGCATGCGCCCGATGCCCACTCTCGCAGCCGCCGTCAGGTGACGCCGGTTCACGTTATCGTGCCAGACTGTCGCCGTCAATCGACAGCGGGCGGTCTTTAAGTGGTTAAGGGCACTTTCACACTGGGGCAGTAGCGGTAAAGCTGATAATTTTCTAACTTGGCTGAGTCACTCAGTTTAACCTCTTCCGGACCTCCCCACGTACATTTACTGCAGCAGGGCGGCCCTTCAGCGCAAAATCACGTACCTGCATGTGATTTTGATTGCCAGGTCTGGGGCAAGCGCGCATGCCGCCGGCGACCCGCTCCTGTTGTGATTGTAAACAGCAGAAGCCAATCAGCATGTCCAGCGGACCCAATGTTCGTTGGCACCCAGCGATCGTTACCGAGAGAGGCAGAACGATGGTCTGCCTATGTAAACAAGGCAGATCGCCGTTCTGTCAGAGGGGAAGATAGAGATCTTGTGTTTCTGCTAAGCAGGAACACGGATCTCTGTCTTCCCCCCACACACACACACACACAATTAGCAAGCACTCCCAGGGAACACATTTAACCCTTTGATCGCCCCTGATGTTAAATCCTTCCCTGCCAGTGTCATTAGTACAGTGACCGTGCATATTTTTTTTTTTTAGCACCGATCCCTGTATTGGTGTCACTGGTCCACGAAAAGTGTCACTTGGTGTCAGATTTGTCCGCTGCTATGTCCCGCTAAAAATCGCAGATCGCCATTATTACTAGTAAAAAAAATCAAAATAATAAAAATTCCATAAATCTATCTCATAGTTTGTAGACGCAAACCAATCAATATACGCTTATTGGGATTTTTTACCAAAAATATGTAGCAACATACATATTGACCTAAACTGATGAAGAAATTAGTTTTTTTTTACATTTTTCATTGGATCTGTTTTATAGCAGAAAGTAAAAATTATTATTTTCAAAATTGTCGCTCCTTTTTTATTTAACCACTTCCTTACTGGGCACTTAAACCCCCCTCCTGCCCGGACCAATTTTCAGCGCTGTCACTCTTTGAATGACAATTGCGCAGTCGTGCAACGTTGTACCCAAACAAAATTGTCGTCCTTTTTTCCACAGAAATAGAGCTTTCTTTTGGTGGTATTTGATAGCCTCTGCGTTTTTTAGTTTTTGCGCTATAAACAAAAAAGAACCGACAATTTTGAAAAAAGAACAATATTTTTTACTTTTTGCTATAATAAATATCCAAAAATAAAAAATAAAAAAACAAATGTATTCATCAGTTTAGACCGATATATATTCTTTTACATATTTTTTGTAAAATCGAAATCAGCGTATATTGATTGGGTTGTGCAAAAGTTATAGCGTTTACAAACTATGGACATTGATTTATGGCGTTTTTATTTATTTTTATTATTTTTACTAGTAATGGCCGTGATCTGCGATTTTTATCGGGACTCCGATATTGCGGTGCACATGTCAGACGTTTTTAACACTTTTTTGGGACCAATGACATTTATACAGCGATCAGAAATGTAAATAACCACTGATTACTGTATAAATGTCATTGGCAGTGAATGGGTTAACCTGCAGGGGGCAGTGAAGGGGTTAAC
>BLSH010479914.1:70020-91349 GCA_018402905.1 Glandirana rugosa
CTATACAAAGTATCGTCTTTCACACACACACACACACACACACACACATATATATATATATATATACACACACACACACACACACACACACACTTTCTGCTATGAAACATATCCAATAAAAAAAAATCTAGTTTTCTCATAAATTTAGGCCAATATGCATTCTGCTACATATTTTTTGAAAAAAAAATCCCAACAAGTGTGTATTGATTGATTTGCGCTTAAGTTATAGCGTCTATAAACTATGGAATATATCCTAGAATTTTTATTAAATACATTTTTTATTATTATTTTATTATTTAAACTATGGGATATTTTAATGTTTTATTTATTTGCTATTAATCAGCGACTTATAGTGGGACTGCAACATTGTGGCGGACATTCTGACACTAACTGATGCTTTGTGGGAACCAGTGACACTAATACAGTGATCAGTGCTAAAAAAAAAGCACTATCACTGTACTAATGACACTGGCTGGGAAGGGGTTAACATCAGGGGCAAACAATGGGTTAACTGTGTACCTAGCCTGTGTTTACTGTCTGAGGTGCTTTTACTAGGGGAAGAGATAGATTTTATCCCATGCTTTGCAGGGACAGGAAATCCATACCACCCAACTTTCAGAGCACCCTACCTGGCTTATATACATGATCCGGAGCAGAGCTGCCACCCTGTAGCAGTAAAACTGCTATAGGGTGGTCAGCAAGCAGTTAGGGAAGCACTATGCTGATAATATTAACCGGTTCCCGACCGTCTCGCGTACATTTACTGCTGCAGAGTGGCAGTATCCCGCGAATCGCTGTCTTTAAACAGCGGCGCGATCTAACTGGGATCAGTTAGATCTCTTATGCCTCTGACCGCCCAGCCCCCTCACAGTTAGAACACGCCCAGGGAACACAGTTAACCCCTAGATCTCCCCCGTCAGGTTAACCCCTTCACTGCCAATGACATTTACACAGTAATCAGTGGATATTTAAATTTCTGATTGCTGTATAAATGTCATTGGTCCCAAAAAAAGTGTCAAAAATGTCCGACATGTCCGCTGCAATATTAAAGTCCCGATAAAAATCGCAGATCGCCGCCATTACCAGTAAAAAAAAAAATTGTAAAAAACGGCAGAAATTAAATCTCATGGTTTGTAAACGCGGCGACTTTTGCACAAAAAAATCAATATACGCCTATTGTGATTTTTTTTTTTTTTTTTAAATATGAGGAAGAATATAAATTGGCCAAAACGGATGAATAAATTCGTTTTTTTATATATTTTTTTTTTATTTGTATTTTAGCTAATTTTTTTTTGCAAAATTGTCGCTATTTTTTTGTTTACAGCGGCGATCAGAAAAGACGCAGAGGTGATCGGATACCACCAAAAGAAAGCACTATTTGTGTGGAATAAAGGATACAAATTTTGTTTGGGTACAACGTTGCACGACTGTGCAATCGTCAGTTAAAGCGACGCAGTGCCGAATCGCAAAAAGTGCTCTGGTCCTAACACAGGAAATCCTTCCGGGGCTGAAGGGGTTAAAATATAAAAATGTAAAAAACATTATAGCAGAAAAAAATCATTCATGCTTTACTGTTAAAGAAGTAAATTCCCATAATATTTAAAGATTCTTAACAGAGAAGAAATCCAGCCAATATTTTCAATCCCGCAGTCCGCCTAAGGGCATGTTCCATATTGAAAACAGACTATGGTGAGTCATAGTACTGCCATTGGTGGTGCACTTCTCACTTACAGCCACTAGATGGCAGAACAGTTATTCGCAGTAGCACACTTTAAAGTGTACAGTATTTCTTTTGCAGCCACATTGGGATAACACCTGCTTTATATTTGTTACATGTCCCCATTCACATAGCGTCATTTAACTTTAATATATAAAAAGTGTTGCGTACATTTTTAGGTCTTTTCTGAATACTTCAAAACGAAATCTTTCTCTGTTATGTAATGTTAGCCCAGCCCCCACACAGTTAGAAGCACAAAGCATGGAACACTGTTAACCCTTTGATCGCCCCCTAGTGTTAACCCCTTCCCTGCCAGTGACATTTATACCGTAATCAGTGCTTTTTCATCACTGATCACTGAGCACTGATCACTGTATAAATGCTAATGGTCCAAAAAAAGAAGTGTCAAAAGTGTCCAACATGTCCGCTGCAATGTTGCAGTCCTATTAAAAATCGCAGCTTGCCGCCATTACTAATAAAAAAAAAAAAATAAAAGCACCAATTAATTCTCATTGTTTGTAAACGTGGCAACTTTTGCGCCAAATCAATATACGCCTATTCCGATTTTTTTTACCAAAAATATGAGGAAGAATATATATCGGCCAAAACTGTTGAATAAATGTATTTATTTTTTTGGATATGTATTTTAGCAAAAAGTAAGAACTATTGTTTTTTTTTTTCAAAATTGGTCGCTCTTTGTTTATAGCGTAAAAAATAAAAAAAACGCAGAGGTGATCAAATACCACCAAAAGAAATCTCTATTTGTGGGAAAATAGGACGTCAATTTAGTTTGGGTACAACGTCGCACGACCGCGCAATTGTCAGTTAACGTGACGGAGTGCCGAATCGCAAAAAGTGCTCGAGTCATAAAGGGGGAAATCCTTCCAGGGGTGGAGTGGTTAAAGTGGTTGTAAATTCATCTTTTCCCTAAAATAAAAAAAATAAAAATAAAAAAAAAAGATTTATACTTACCTGCTCTGTGCAATGGTAATGTCCAGAGCGGCCCCTTACCTCTTCTGGGGTCCCCCACCAGCGGTCTTGGCTCCTCCTCTCCTTGCTATAGGGGCACATGTGCGGTTGAATTCCCAAGCCGGGCTGTGTGCGTCCATAGACACACACAGCGTGACTCAGTCCTTGCCCCTGCTCCCTCCTCACAGGACTTGACTGACAGCGGTAGGAGCCAATGGCTCCTGCTGCTCTCAATCCGTCCTGTCTTCATAGACAGCTCTCAGTCTACCAATGAATCAAATGAGTTCAAATCATGTGACCACTGTGATAGCCAATCACAATGGATATGTGAATAACCTGTCCCTCCCGCCCCTTAGGCATAAAGACCTTGTTAAAAGGATGCCGGGGCTGGGCGAGAATGGATTAAGGAAGGGCTGGGGAGTTAACCCTGTCTGTACTGTGCTGGCAGATCTCAATAATGATCGATAGCTGGAGAGACTGGTTCAGGTCATGTGACCACTGAAAGCCAATCACAATGGATATGTGATCAACCAGTCCCTCCTGCCCCTTGGTCATAGATCCAATTAAGGGGGATACCGAGGCTGGGCGAGAAAGGGTTAAAGTGATTGTAAAGTCTTGTTTTTGCTTCTTTAAAAATAGCAAACATGTTCAACTTACCTGCTCTGTGAAAAGGTTTTGCACAGAGCAGCCCGGATCCTCCTCTTCTCCAGGCCCCTCCCTCCTGTCAAGTGCCCCCACAGTCAGCAGCTTTCTTTGGGGGCACCCGAGCGGAGTCAGAGCTCCGTGTATCCATGCAGACACGGAGCACAGGTTCGGCCCGACCCCCTCTCTCTCCTGATTGGCTCCCGCTGCTGTGTCTCAGCCAGTCAGGAGGGAGAGTCCCAGAAGGCCGAGACACTCGTGGACATCACTGGATGGAGATGGGGCTCAGGTAAGTATTAGGGGGCATAGAATGCATAGAATAAAAGAGTGGCAGTTCCAATTTTTTTATGTTACATTATATTACTGAAAAGGTCTAGGAAATGCAACATTTTTGTAAAAAAATACACTAAAGTTAATTTTAGAGCAAACAAACACAATAAATGACCCCATTTTTTGGGCAAAGTATAAAAGATGAGGTTGCACAGAGTAAATGGATACCCAACATATCAAACCTTACATTTGCGTGCACCCGTGAAATGGGGACAGATGTCAGAACCCTATATTTTCCATAGGTGACACTTTAGAAGCCCCCTATAGGTCAACAACTTTGCATTACACGGGAGCTCTGGGGCTAGAATTATTACTCTCACTCCAGCATCCACGCGATATGCAACCTGTGTATCGCAATAGGCACCCCAACATGTGTTTACATTTGTATGTGGGGGGGTGGATTTTATGTGCTTGGGTGTAATTTACATTTTTTACAAGTGCAGCGCCCTCCATGCTAGGTAGGTGCAGTGAGAGCTTTTTGGTAGGTGAGGTAAAATTTAGTCAGGCCTGACTGAATGCAGCCCTGATTGTTTTGATTCTGGGCTGGGAGTGGCTCAGGTAGCATTGAGTGATTCACAGAATGGTGTCATCAGGACCTCCCACTTATTTCCAGAAGGTTCTGGTATTTTCTGGACAGAGAGCTGGGAGGGGAGGTGTAGCCATCTGGGGTGTTCTAAGGAACCCTGACCAATCCCCAATTTGGGTTAAGGGGGCAGGCCTCCTTAAATACCCGGGGTCAGCCCAATTTGGGAGGAGACATTCGGGTGGAAGTCTGGAGATGGAGTAGTGTGGGCTGTCGCAGCCACAGGAAGCTGTCAGTCTGGAGGAGGGGGGGGGGGGGCAAGAGGAGAGAGATCTTGGAGGCAGGCACAAGGCAGAGTGGAAAAGGACAGCAGGAGAGAGCACTATCCGGGAGAGATCTCCAGTGTGGGACTACAAGTGTCAGGATGTCGGTGAGCAACATACCCTGGGAAACCGCTAGAGGCATGCCAGAGTGGATTGGGGTGAGACACAATCTGGGAAGGATGCAGAAGCCAGTATGGGAACCCTATGTTGCTGTGGTAGTGGAGAAGGCCAACGCAGCTGGAGTGGCTGACAGAGCCTGAAGCAAGAGGATGGGCTGGAAGTAGTAGTCCATCAATCTGGCTAGCACACCAGTGTACCTACACACTAGGGGACCAACTGTCCCTACCTGTAATGGGTGGTTCAGAGGCCCAATGCAAGGCATGGCAGTCCTCAATATGTGCTTGACAGACTAGAGAAATGGAGAAGGCCTAGTAAATTTCCTATTGGGCCTGGAACAAGTATTGTGCAGGAGAGAGGAACAGGAGAAGCAAATGTTGTGCGGGAGAGAAGTACAAGGAGCGTAACGGTCAGCAAGTGAGAGATGTATATACTGGTGAATGTATATAGTCGGTCCCATGTATAGAACTGTTCAATTTCTGGGCATCCCATAATCATCCTTACCTCATCCAAGTTCAATTCCCCTAATAAACAAAAACAAAACAAAGTTCCAGTCTGTTCTGTGACTCCGGATGTGCGGAAAAGTGTGAATAAGGGGAATGTGTTCAGGTGAACCACAACACCCAGCCACCCCTAAGGGGGCCCATTGGCTGCACAATTTTACTTTTTTATTTTTTTTTAATCACATAGGGGACAAAAGGTCTCCATGCCCATCATGGAATTACTAAGTGGAAGGTGGAGGAGTACTACCCTGAATAAGAAGCAAGTGTAATTCCCATCCGTTTTGAGCCTGCACAAGCTTTGTTTGCCTTTTCTATAACAAGATAGGCATGCCCTTTTGTAAGTGCATTTTCCTAAGGGAACACTTTAAGCCATCCATTGAATCGATCAACTTGGGTACAATCAGCCTGCCCATACATGGTTCGAATCTCGGCCGGTTCAGCAAGGACCAGCTGAGATTTGAATCATGTATGGGCAGGCCGATTGTTCCCAAGTTGATTGATCAACTTTGGTACAACCAGCATGTCGGATTTTTCCACATACAGTTACTGTCAGCGGCTATAACCGCTAGCCGTAACCATTGTACTCTGCCAGACAGAATTGCTCCCCGTGCCCCCTGCTGGCAGAATATAATAGTGCAGCGAGAGGCACTGACTTATGTTGATGGGGGAATTGGGCGATTATTTCCTGCAACCCGAAGATAATAGCATAATCTATGGTCAGCCATAGGATATATTGAAGATTCTTATGGTGGTAGAAAATTTTTGGGCGATATGCCACTGGACTATACACACATCTTGTTGAAGGAGTGTTTATATGGATTTTTTGAGTCATGTTTGGAGGCCTTTTGTATAGCTTTTTGTTCACTTCTTTTAGGGACCAATTATATTGTGTTTCCTTTACTTATCAATGCTGTATAACAATGTACATAGATTTGTATCACACAGCTTACCCCTTACCTGGTGGCAATGAGCGGGTGGCAGGCGGCTGGTTTACTGAACCCATCTCTGGTGTGCGGGAGGCTGTTATACAATAGGAAATCTTTTTCTGTAAGAATGGCCAGTAGGTTGCGCTGTCCCTCTGGCATCAGCTAAAAGCCGGGAAAAACAGAAACAATCCAATCAATATTGATTATTAGCCGAAGATATAGAACAAAGCACTTACAGAAAGTGTGTCTAATTTTTTTTTTTTCTTCTTTTATATAGAGTAGGAAATGGATGAAAATCACCAGCTTTTTTGCCATCTGTGTCCTATTAGAGAGATTTACCTTCACCTAATAATGTTTATATTACAATCTTACTACAATTATTATCAGTAGAAATACTATTGTCCGAGCATCATTAACTTTTATCTTATTTTATCATATTCTGGACCCATTTGAAAATTATAGTATAAAAAGATACAGTATTTATTAATATGGCCCATGCGATTATTATATATAATAGTTATTTATTAGTTTTAATTAAAAAATGTTATTTTTCATATCATTTTTCAAATCATCAGATCACAGTTCTGTCCGAGGGGAAGACAGATTTTGTGTTTTCTGCTAAGCAGGAACATGGATCTCTGTCTAACAGTACAAGCACCTCCCCCCCACAGTAAGAAAGCACTCCCAGGGAACACATTTAACGCTTTGATCGCTCCTGATGTTAACCTCTTCCCTGCCAGTGCCATTAGTACAGTGACAGTGCATATTTTTGCTGATACTGATCCCCCAAAATATGTCACTTAGTGTCAGATTTGTCGCAGTCCCACAAAGCTCAATGTCTTTTACTAAGGATCAGGAATTGGGACTCCTGGTTTCTGTTCACTGTGATAGCCTCTGATTGGCTAATCATAGTGATCAGTCACTGTGCAGCCTTGCCCGTGTGTTTTTTCTCCTCTGAATGGAGAGAAAGGTACATTGCATCTTTATACATATGTTTGGTTTTTCCCCTCTTGGGCAAATCTGGCATGCGATCGTAGCAGGACATTGCATGTGTATGCAAGCTCACCACTGCAGGGGTTAATGAAGAGCAATTAGTAACCTAGTCAGCTGGACTTTCTGGCCGTCTACTAGCACTTGTATTGGATATTGTGCAAACATACGTGACTCCTATCTTTTACTCTTGGTTTGCAAAGTTTTTTTCCTTTCTTACATGTTGACCTGTATTTACCTTACCATTGAGGCAGGATCCATATATTTAACTGTATTTCCCCCCCCTCACATAGTAAACCAACATTGGGCACACGATCCCAGCAGGACATTGTATGTGTATGAGAGCACACCACTGCAAGAGCAATTAGAAACAGACAGCTAGACGTTCCAGCTGCCTAGTATCATTTGCAGTGGACATTGTGCAAACTTAAGCCTCGTACACACGGGACGACGATCGTACTTATGATCGTCTCAAATCGTATGTTGGATAATGTAAATTGCATACTGACCGCACTACACGATCGTACGACCACAGAAAGAACGTTCAGGTGCATGTAATTAGCATCCAGCCGTTCCTGACTTCTGAGCATGCGTGTTTTGCACAATACAACTTGTTGTACCAACTGCTCTGTACACACGATACAACGGTCGTATGATGGCTTGTTGGTACGACCAAGTTTTCTAGTTTGCTCATACAACTCCCTTGTACGACCGTCGTATGTTCGACTGTTCTAATCGTGCATACGAACGATCGATTTCACATACAACGGTCGTTAGTACGACCTGTTGTATACGATCGTCGTCCCGTGTGTACGAGGCTATACATTCTATTAGTGGCATGGATGATAGTTCAGTGCAGGGATGTCTTATTCGATCCCTAGTGGGGCGGATAGTATAAATAAAATAGGGATGGAAATGAAAATGACAGTAAAAGTAAAAATAATCAACTAAAGCCTCGTACACACGGGACGACAATCGTATACAACAGGTCGTACTAACGACCGTTGTATGTGATATCGATCGTTCGTATGCACGATTAGAACAGTCGAACATACGACGGTCGTACAAGGGAGTTGTATGAGCAAACTAGAAAACTTGGTCGTACCAACAAGCGCTCATAGGACCGTTGTATCGTGTGTACAGAGAAGTTGGTACAACAAGTTGTACTGTGCAAAACACGCATGCTCAGAAGTCAGGAACGGCCGGATGCTAATTACATGCACCTGAACGTTCTTTCCCCGGTCGTACGATCGTGTAGTGCAGTCAGTATGCAAGTTACATTATGCAACATGCGATTTGCGACGATCGCACGTACGATCGTCGTCCCGTGTGTACGAGGCTTAAGTGAAAAAATTTATAAATTAACTAAATAATGCCGTAAAAGATGGGAATTACTCTTTCCCCCCTTACATGCCTTCCCCTTAGGAATAGTTTGAACTTATAACCCCCTCTGAAAAAGTATACTATACGGCAGGGATATGCAATTAGCTGACCTCCAGCTGTTGCAAAACTACAAGTCCCATCATGCCTCTGCCTCTGCGTGTCATGCTTGTGCCTGTCAGATTCTTGCTATGCCTCATGGGACTTGTAGTTCTGCAACAGCTGGAGATCCGCTAATTGCATATCCCTGCTCTACGGGAATCTTGGAAAGAAAAGTGCTTCTTTTTTAGCAGCTTTCTGCTGCAGCATTATATCTATTTAGGCATTCGGAACAGTATTACACCTACTGTGTTTCCCCGAAAATAAGACATCCCCCTAAAATAAGACCTTCCTACAGGTTTCCTTCTGTGTGAAATATAAGGCATCCCCCGAAAATAAGATGTCCCCGATAATAAGGCATCCCCCCGATAATAAGGCCCCCCCGGCTCTGTCTCGGAATGAAAATTACCGGTAATTAACCGTAAACTGGTTACTACGTCACTGCTGTGTGGACGCGGAGCAGAGGTCGGATTGAGCGGTGAGCGCGGGGCGGGAGAAAGGAGGAGGAGACTTTCGCGACTGTGGTGTGAAGAACAGGAGGATCAGAGCGGACGGGACGCGGCGAAGGTGAGTGCTTGTCTGTCTCTGGTGACACTGCCTGATGCTCGCAGCTGCCCTCATGATGTCAGTGGCAGACCCTGCTCCAGCCCAGGTCCAGGCCCCAGCCAGCCCAGTGACATTCCCCAGGGCCAGGCAGGCCCCAGCTAGGCCAGCGCAGTGACAGTGTCTGGTGAAGGTGTCCACTGGCACAGGTGTGGGGGGGGGAGGGTGATCACTTACGGTAAAATGACACAGGAGGATCAGAGGGGGCAATTAAAATGACAGGAGGATCAGAGGGGGCAATTAAAATGACACAGGAGGATCAAAAGGGGTTACTACGGTAAAATGGTAACCCCCCTCTGATTCTCCTGTGCCATTTTGATTCCCCCCTCTGATCCCCCTGTGTCATTTTAATTGCCCCCTCTGATCTTTGACAACTACCGTACACAGGTAATACATTTCCTTTATTTTCATTTAACAATAATTGTGTACTGTATTCTTCATGGAAAAATAAGACATCCCCTGAAAATAAGACCTAGCGCATCTTTGGGAGCAAAAAATAATATAAGACACTGTCTTATTTTCAGGGAAACAGGGTATCTACTTTATCAGGTTTGCCATTTAGATACTTTAGGATCCCTCTCTTTGCAACAATGTATGAAGTTCTGACTATAATAGTATGATACAATGACACTACCTATCTTTTAAATATACTCAATATACTTTGTGGCCAGAGATAAAACAGCAGTTGTTTGGTAACTGGGATCTATTTTCTGACCACAGATACAGTAATGCAAATATTGTTATTAAATTATATAGGTGTAGGTATAATTATGAGAGAAATATAATGTTCGCAAATCTGATTTTAACAGTTATCTTTTTATTATTAGTTATAGATGCATTTATTATCAAACCTCATTGGAGACTAGACACCTAATTGGAAGAGGTCTCCTCCTACTTGATTGGAAAGAACTATTCAATCAATTATGTACGAACGGAACGTCCTACCCATGTAACCTATATATATATTTTTATTGTAAACTGACAAATTATGCTGTGAACAAGGCACCTTTGATGCTGAAACGCGTCAGCTTGTACTGCCTTTAACCTGATCATGCAGCAATAAACCAGAAGATTTGATCCTATTTCAATGTGCCGGCTCAGCTTTTATTTTTACATTACATCTTTCTCTCCTTGCCAGGGGAGAAATATGCAAACAAACAAAAGTGTAAAAAATAATAAAAATCTAAACAATACAGAAAAAAAAATAGCTAGATCAAGGCTTGATCTAGGGCAGTGGTGTCCAATCTACAGCCCTTTTCTTGCCTCTATCCGGCCCTTGAAGCACTATTCCATCCATAACTGACTTTAAAGGTGGGGCACCATTCCTCCCACTCCCACCAGTGATCAGGCACCATTCCTCCCACCGATGGGGTGCTATTATTCCCACAGACACCAATAATGGGGTGTGATTCCTCCCACTGATTCCAACAATGAGGCACTACTAGTCCCAGTGGAACTAACGAAGGGGCATTATTTACTCATAGTGATGTTGGGGCATTTTTTACTCCCACTGGTCGCAGTCCGGCCCCCCTAAAGTCTGAAGGACAGTAAACTGGCCCTTTTTTTAGAAACTTTGGAGACCCCTGATCAAGGGAAATGTCAAGGTCAGTACTAAGGTCAAGGTAAAGGTCCAAGGTCAAGGTAAAGGTCAATGGTCAGGCCCAAATGTCAGAGTCTAAATATTTTGGGTAAGTTTTTTTTTTTTTTAAAGCATTTTCTTTTAAATGAATATCCGTTTCAGTTAGTGTCAGTGTGTTTCTGTAGGATAGAAAAAATGCAAAATGCACACCATTGTTTTTGCTGCACCAGCCCTGCCTTCCCCACATGATGCTATGAGGAAGGCTATGGCCAAAACCTGTTAGAGCAGTGTTCCCCAACCCTGTCCTCAAGGCCCACCAACAGGTCATGTTTTCAGGATTTCCATTATTTTGCACAGGTGATTTGATCAGTTTCACTGCCTTAGTAATTACCACAGCTGATTCATCTGAGGGAAATCCTGAAAACATGACCTGTTGGTGGATCTTGAGGACTGGGTTGGGGGAACACTGTTAGAGGATATGGATCCTGTCATTGCTGTTGTGCATTAATAAAGCCTCATAAAGAAGAAGCATTGAGTGACCGCCTTTCTGTTTGATTTAAACTTGAGGTGGACTTTCTAGCCAGAGCACCGACACTGCTCATATATTGTTGGTATAGCAGTAGAGCTTGGGTGAGTGGTTTTTGTGTCTTCCCCACATGATGTCCTCATTCTTCCAGGTTGAATAGTACCCAGCATCACTCAACCTGGAAGACTGAGCTCACATTGTGAGTGCAGGCAATCATGGCCTCTGATGGGGCATCAAATGGCTCCCTTTCTTCAGAGAGTACTAGTGCCGCTCTCTGTGCCAGCAGGGACTGCCCAACTAAGAGAAGACAGCCCTAAAGACTTTGGAAAAGGTAAGTACCAAAACACAAAGAGCATAAATTACAACCAGTGAGGGGGAGGCGGGGAGTATCAGCTTTGGTAGCACAGAGCCTGAAGTTGGGCTTTGGCATGTTTAAGCTTATATGACATTTTAGATTGGATTTAATTGCTTTATGAAAGCCAACTGTGGGTGGCTGTAGAAGCTGCCATAATCTCACACATACAGTACTCCTTTCAGGAGGACATCTCATACCTGTTCAGTCAGCCAGCCCATGTGTTTGACCTCCTTGCCCAGGATCTGTTTAATATCCTCGCGGACTCTTGGTATTAGAGCGTTGACATTACTGTGAATGGCACTGAACCATGACTGGGCTGTCCCTGCATCCTTTGCTCGAAGGAAAAGAACATCTCTACCATCTGCAGAACAAATCTCAAGATATCTATAAGAAAAGAAAAGAAAAAATGTCAAACTTGCTGACATCTCAAGAATTCTTGGGACAGTTTTAGCTCCACTCCAATCCTGCGTGTCGCACACATCTGACTCCATCTGCTTGCTGCAGAAGTCAACGCAATGATGGAACCATGGACGGTTTTGAGATGTTTGGGCCAGTAGTATGTATGTAATGTACACTATTATTTTTGGACTCTGAGGTTATCATGGAAAAGACCAGTACACAATGGTGTATTGTGTGCAATATCAAAAGATTCTTATCTTGGCTAGTAGCCTCCAAATATCTCCATAGCATCCTGCATGCATGTGTTGTGAACACTAATGTCTGTCTGTGAAGGTTCTCATTTAACCAGGTCCTGGGATAGCTAGTAGTAGTTAGTCACATTAGGATGCGGTTGTGCCACATTCAACTGGGTCTATTGTGGGGTCACATTTAACTGTGTCTCTGGTAGGTCACATTCAACTAGGTCTATGGTAGGTCACATTCAACTAGGTCTATGGTAGGTCACATTCAACTAGGTCTATGGTAGGTCACATTCAACTAGGTCTATGGTAGGTCACATTTCACTGGGTCTATAGTGGGGGTCACATTTAACTGGGTCTCTGGTAGGTCACATTCAACTAGGTCTATGGTAGGTCACAATTCACTGGTTCTATAGTGGGGGTCACATTTAACTGGGTCTATGGTAGGTCATATTCAACTGGATTTATGGCGAGGGCACATTTAAATTGGCCTTTGGTGGGGTTGTATTCAACTGAATCTATGGTGGGATCACATTCAGCTAAGCCTATGTTGGGGTTGCATTCAACTGGGTCTAGGATGGGGTCACATTCAACTGTAATGTTGAAGACGTTTCACTGCTCTCCCCAGTATCTTTCTGAGTTTTAAGTTCAGAACTGAGGAAACTACCGGTATCCGTTATGAGTGACAAAAAAAGTTTACAGAAGAAGTCCGGTTGAATGCAGCCAACTACTGATGGGCAACTCCACTGACTCTTAAGCACACAATTTGAACCAACTATAGACCGAAATGAATGTGACTCCACCATAGACCCAACTGAATGTAACCTCACCATAAACCCAGCTGACTGACTCCCACCATACATCCAACTGAATGTGACCCCGCTATACACCCAACTAATGTGACCCCACCATAGAGCCAACTAAATGTGACCCTGCCACAGACCCAGCTGAATGGGACCTCGCCACAGACTTAGTTGAATGTGACTCCACCATAGACCCATTACAGTGCAACTCCATCACAGATCCAGATGTATGGGATCCCACCATAGACCCAGCTGAATGTGACCCCACCATAGGCCCAGCTGAATGTGAGCCCACCACAGGCCCAGCTGAATGGGACCTCGCCGCAGACCCAGTTGAATGCGACTCCACCATAGACCTATTTTAATGAAACTCCACCACAGATCTAGATATAAGAGACCCCACCATAGACCCATCTGAATGTGACCACACCATAGACCCATTTCAATGTAACCCTACCACAGACCTAGTTGAATGGGACCCCACCATAGCACCTTCCACCACCCATGATCTGACTGCATTGCATATACAAGCACAGAAATGCTTGTTAGAAATGCTTATGGTATTAGCATGTTAGTTTGCATACTTATGTAGGGCATCTCCACCCATTACCTGGGCTCTGGATCAGCAGGCAAGAAGGTGCGGGACACAAAACACATCTTTAGTGGAATACTCTTTCCATCCTTTATATCCCGGGGGGGCAGAGCAGGGGAACCCCTCTTCTGTGGGACAGGTGGTATATTATCCCAGCTCCCTGGGCCACCAGGGATGGGGCCTTTGAAAAAGGGGGATATCTCCTTCATGTACTTTACTGGGGAGAGAACACAGCACAGACAGGACAATTATACACAAGGTACATAATAAAACATTAGTATATGGGGAGAATTGCGGCTAAGAAAGTGTTGCCCTTCTTTATCAATTTGTGAAATAAGAACTGTCTGCATTGCCATTATTACTTTGGACCTGTACTTCTGGCCAGGACTCTAAATCGCATTACGTCTTTGTGCTACTTATTCTGAGTCCAATGCCGTATTTCACATGCAGCTCTCAAAGGTGACCATGAGCAAGACTCCGGCTTCTTCTCACATGATTCTGAGCTGTACAATGACCTGGGCTGTATTACAGAACAACAAAAAGGGCAACCTGCCTGGTCTTCCAACATATAGGGACAATTCTCTGCTATATAGGGGCAATTCCTTGGTCTTCACCATATGGGGGCAATTCCTTGGTCTTCACCATATGGGGGCAATTCCTTGGTCTTCACCATATGGGGGCAATTCCTTGGTCTTCACCATATTGGGGGCAATTCCTTGGTCCTCCACCATATCAGGGCAATTACCTGGTCTTTCCCCACATAGGGGCCCCCATATTGTAAGTGGGGTTGTGTTTTTTGGGCTGTTTCTATGTGCTGGTAAACATAGTAGGAATTCATGGGGGCAGAAGTAGTATATGTATATCACAAAAATAATTAAGGATAGTACCCCCCCTCTTCCTGCCATTTTCCGCATATGCTTAAATGACCTGGCACCAAGTTCAGCAGCTGATGCCACTTCCTGAACCTTCACATGCTTCTACCAGTCCCAGCAAACCCAATTTTTGGTCCTGATGAATGGGGATTGTGTGACCCCCAAAACACCTCAGCTGTCTGTTGCCCTGCTTGTGGTAACCAGTTGAACAATAAAGACTTTGGACTCTTAAGGATCTTTCATTTAATGCTCTCTTTGACCCAGTACAATTGGGAATCTATGTATAAAATGTTCGCTGTGCAATTATGACAAATCATCATCTGTTCCACCTGGATGAAAATTGCCATATTTTCTCTAATATGTGTAGTTCCCTATATTGTCAGCACCAACTAATAGCCATAATGTAATTTTTATCCCAGAAATACCTTCATCAGGAAACAAACATGTTCTGGCCACAAGGTGGCGCTGACAACATAAGCACAAACCTAATAAAGAAAGCGCGGAAATGTTCTTGATTGTGCGGATGTGTGTCACGCATTTCATACTTAGACCCCTTGGATTTCTTGATTTCGGTGAGCCATCATCTTTGTGGTGAGCTGCTGAACACAAGCCAATTGGGCTCACGTAATGATTCCCTCCGTATTTTCATAACCTGTGAAAACCTATGTCTGACATCCCTCTAATACTACCCATTAGAGAGAATGGTGTCAGGAAAGATAAAAAAATAGAGCTTTTTTATTATTTATTTTTTTTAATAGTAGAGGAGGAGGATAATGAGGGGCAAAATAGGTTTTGACTGATGGTTCAAATGTCAATGGGTTCTTATAGTTTGGGTCCTGTATATCCAACTCGCGGTAGATTGGTGGTACCCCCAGTGCGTGTCAAGGGTTAATTTAATTTGCCTTTGAATCTCTGTGGGTGTGACGCTGATCAAACAACAGCTGGAAGTGGAGAACGCACACAATCTGGTTACAATAACTTACTCATCTCACAACTATTTTTATATGGAAAGTCATCCCACTCTTTTAAGGTCAAAGTCTTCTTTTCTTCAGCCTTTTTTAATTAGCAATGGAACCATTTCTTCCTGAACATGAAAATAACTCATAAAAACAAATGGAACTCAAAGTGCTAAAGATCGACACTTGCAATGCAGAAGAACTTGCACCTGTTTCTGTGCAAGACTTACCTGAGCACTGTAGTTAGGCTGTACAATGATTTCTAAGGCCAGCTGTTCAAAAACTGCACATAAGGTGGAATTCTATAATATCCAGAATTGTTCTTCCAGGTACAAGAAATACACATACATATTGTGTGCAAGAATTCTATTATTAGAGTGACACTATACAATATCCTTACTCTCTAAAAACAATCCACATCCACTACTAAATGATCCTGTAATCTACACTATATTGCCATAATTATTGGGACGCCTGCCTTTACACGCACTTTTATTTAACCACTTCCTTACTGGGCGCTTAAACCCCCCTCCTGCCCAGTCGTGCGGCATTGTACCCAAACAAAATTGATGTCCTTTTTCCCCCACAAATAGGGCTTTCGTTTGGTGGCATTTGATCACCTCTGCGGTTTTTATTTTTTGCGCTATAAAACAACCAAACAGCGACGATTTTGAAAAAAGAACAATATTTTTTACTTTTTGCTCTCATAAATATCCAAAAAAAAATATAAAAAAAAAATTATTCATTGGGTTTGGCCGATTTATATTCTTCTACATATTTTTGGTAAAAAAAAAAAAAATCGCAATCAGCGTTTATTGATTGGTTTGCGCAAAAGTTATCGCATCTACAAACTATGGGAATTGATTTATGGCGTTTTTATTATTATTATTTTTTTACTAGTAATGGCGGCAATCTGCGATTTTTAATCGGGACTTTGATATTGGGGCGGACATGTCGGACATTTTTGACACATTTTTGGGACCAAGGACATTTATACAGGGATCAGAAATTTAAATGTCCACTGATTACTGTGTAAATGTCATTGGCAGTGAAGGGGTTAACCTGCAGGGGGCAGTGAAGGGGTTAACTGTGTTCCCTGGGTGTGTTCTAACTGTGGGGGGATGGGTTGGCAGGGACATAACAGATCTAACTGATCACAGTGACAGGGATCAGTAGATCTGCTTGTCCCCCTCTCACAGAACGGGGAACCGCCGTGTTTACATTGGCGGTTCCCTGTTCTGCAGCTCCGCAGGCGATCGCGGGTCAGGAGCGGACATCGAGTCCGCCTGACCCGCGGGCACACCCACCCAGCGTGCGGCGGCGGCCGCCGCCTGTGAGTGCGTGCCGGGAGCATGCAAAGGGGCGGACGTCCATGGACGTCCACCCGGAAATTGAGATCCGCGCTGTAGCCGTCTTTCGTCTATAGCGCGGATCTCAAGAGGCTAATGGTGTCTCAGACTTACTCCGTAGGGTTCAGTATTGAGTTGGCCCACCCTTTGCAGCTATAACAGCTTCAACTCTTCTGGGAAGGCTGTCCACAAGGTTTAGGAGTGTGTATGGGAATGTTTGACCATTCTTCCAGAAGCCCATTTGTAAGGTCAGGCACTGATGTTGGAGAAGAAGGCCTCGCAGTCTCAGCTCTAATTCATCCAAAAGGTGTTCTATTGGGTTGAGGTCAGGACTTTGTGCGGGCCAGTCATGTTCCTCCACCCCAATGTCTACAAGGACCTTTGTGCACTGGTTAAAATCATTTGGTGGAGGGGGGGGTTATGGTGTGGGGTTGTTTTTCAGGGGTTGGGCTTGGTCCCTTAGTTCCAGTGAAGGGAACTCTTAAGGTCAGTCAAATTTCTCCACCCAAAACTTGCTCACCCATGGACCTTGCTTTGTGCACTGGTGAGAAGTCATGTTGGAACAGGAAGGGGCCATCCCCAAACTCTTCCCACAAAGTTGGGAGCATAATATTGTGCAAAATGTCTTGGAATGCTGACGCCTTAAGAGTTCCCTTCACTGGAACTAAGGGGCCAAGTCAAACCCCTGAAATCAATCCCACACCATGATCCCTCCTCCACCAAATGATTTGGACCAGCGCACAAACAAGGTCCATAAAGTCATGGATGAACGAGTTTGGGGTGGAGGAACTTGACTGGCCTCAACCCTAAAGAACACCTTTGGGATGAATAAGAGCAGAGACTGCAAGCCAGGCCTTCTCGTCCAACAGACCTCACAAATGGGCTTCTGGAAGAAATGTCAAACATTCCCATAGACACTCCTAAACCTTGTGGACAGCCTTCCCAGAAGAGATGAAGCTGTTATAGCTGCAAAGGGTGGGCCAACTCAATATTGAACCCTACGGGCTAAGACTGGGATGCCTTTAAAGTTCAAGTGTGTGTAAAGGCAGGCGACCCAATACTATATAGTGTATTTTTCAGCCAGCGGGTTGAACGAAAAAAAAAAAAATGAACTGAATCCTCCATCCACACATTCGACACACTCCCGCCGAGCTATCGTATCCTACTGGCAGGGAGGCTTTGCCGCCAGCAAAATACAGTGTTTCCGGCTACCGTCTGCAGCACTGATTGTTTGGGAAAAACCAGACAGACTGGTTGTACAAAAGTCAAAAGATAGATCGACTATCTATAGATTGGCAACCAGCTTGTAGGCAGGTGCAGTTGGTTAGTCTGCTACTAGGTGGCTCTGTTCCAGTGGAGTGCCTGGTTACAGAAGGTATTGTCATCAGGTGCCAGGCCCCTTTTAGCGAGAGCCTCCTGTAGTGATGTCATGGGTGAATCAATGCCAACATATAAGACTGGGAGGTTGGGAGGGGCCCTAGAGCAGTTGGGGCATGGGCGCCAAACTCCCCACACCAGTACAGATGTAACCATTGGAGGCCTTGGACAGGACTGGAGGCCAGGAAGAAGCCAGGAGACCCGGATGTAGACTTCCTGTCTCTGATGGAGATGGAGGCTAGGGCAAATAGCTTTCTAGGCCAGGCCAAGAGTTCGAGTGAGGCTATTCCCCTAGAGGGTCCCAGGAGAGGTGTAGGGTTGCCACCTCATCCCTTTAAACCTGAACACATATGAATTACACAGGTTCTGAGGCCAATTTAATGCAGGTAAGGCACTAAGTGAGTTTAATTACCACCTTAATCAGCCACAGAACCTTTGTGATTAATATGCGTTCGGTTTTAAAGGGATGAGATGGCAACCCTAAGTGTACCTATGGAGGAGAGGACTACAGAGATCCCATTCCTGTGACTATAATTGACCTTGGGTGGAAGGAGAGATTGTTAGACAGAAATAGCTGCTTAAAGTGCTGCATATGCTTTCACATGTGACTGCTGCAGACTGTCCACTTAGTTTGATTTACTATGTATTATCAAATGGCTCCGGAATGTATGTCAATGTGTTGTGACTGTTTATGCCACTTCCCGAGTACCATGAGTACAGTGCAGCAACCCTATTCATGTGTGGGTATTCCTTCCTTGCAATATAAAGGTGCCAGGAATGTCATATGGAGGCCTATGGCATAGAGTGGGGCACAATATGGCAGAGGGTTCAGCCTCAGCAGGAGGAACAGTGTTCTGGCAAAGACAGAAGCGGGGCAGTGACTTGTGCTCTTGGTTCCATTACTAGCCAATTGCAAAGCCCCTCTTACAAGCTAGCCCATACATGGATCAAAATCCAATCCAAGTATGGCCAGCTTTACCTCAAGGCAAGACAACACACAAGTGTGAAGAGTCTCTAAAGCTGGCCAAAGATGGATAGAATTTTGAGCGAAAACTCTTAAGAACATTCTCAGAACATTTGAATGTTATTCAAAATAGTTAATAAGCTTTTAAAGCGGTTGTAAACTGCAGCAGTAAAAAGAAGACAGAGGACAGTAAAAGAAGGAGGATCGGAGAAGACAGGATGAAACAGTATATATAATGCGGCTGATTAACCCCTTAGGTTTCACAGGGAGTATAACAAGCATGCTTTACTGCATATACAGACTGATTTTACTGATGTGAGTTTAGTAACACTTTAACCACTTCAGTCTCAGAAAGATTTCACACTTTAGGACCAGAGCACTTTTTGCGATTCGGCACTGCGTCCTTTTAACTGACAATTGCGCGGTCGTGAGACGTTATACCCAAACAAAATTTGCATCCTTTTTTTCCCCACAAATAGAGCTTTCTTTTGGTGGTATTTGATCACCGCTGCGTCATTGCTGATCACCGCTATAAACAAAAAAAGCGCAACAATTTTTAAAAAACTAATATTTTTTAATTTTTGCTATAATAATACATATCCAAAAAAAAAAAAAAATTTTTATATATATATATAAAAAACATTTTATGCATCGGTTTTGGCCGATATATATTCTTCTACATATTTTTGGTAAAAAAAAAAAAATGCAATCGATGTATTGGTTTGCGCAAAAGTTGCTGCGTTTACGAACGATGAGAATTAATTTATGGGATTTTTACTTTTTCTAAATGTTTTTGCTACTAATGGCGGCAATCTGCAATGTTTAGCAGGACTGCAACATTGCAGCGGACATGTCGGACATTTTTGACACTTTTTTTGGGACCACTGGCATTTAAACAGCGATCAGTGCTATGAAAATGCACGGATTACTGTGTAAATGTCACTGGCAGGGAAGGGGTTAACACGGGGGGGCGCTCTAAGGGTTAACTGTGTTCCCTGAGATGTGTTACTAACTGTGTGGGGGCTGGGCTGACTGGGGGAGGAGAGTGATCGCTGCTCCCATATACAGAGAACAGAGGATCACACTCCTCTCCCCTGTCAGAACGGAGATCCATGCGTTTATATGCACGGACCCCCATTCTGTCACTGCGGGAGAGCGATCGCGGGTGGCTGGCGGACATCGAGTCCTCCCCCACTGCTGATTGGCTTCCCTGCTACACAGTGAGCACACGCGAACTCACAACAGTCACTCCCGCGCCCACCGCCAGGTGACGGCAATTTGAAAAATCGAGCCACTCTCATGGGCGTCCGCAGAACTTTTTCCGGGGGGGGGGGGGTTCACAATTTCAAGGTCATCCATGCTCTGCCCCTTTTTGACAATGTCATCATTAGATTATCACGGTCAGAGACTGCAGACGTAGTACAGGAGATGGTCAGAAACTGCAGACATGATCCAGGAGATGGTCAGAGACTGCAGACGTGATACAGGAGATGGTCAGAGACTGCAGACATGATCCAGGAGATGGTCAGAGACTGCAGACGTGATACAGGAGACAGTCAAAGACTGCGGACATGATACAGGAGACGGTCAGAAACTGCAGACATGGTAGAGGAGACAGTCAGAGACTGTGGACATGGTACAGGAGATGGTCAGAGACTGCAGACATAGTACAGGATACGGTCAGAGACTGCGGATATGGAACAGGAGACAGTCAGAGACTGCAGACATAGCACAGGAGACAGTCAGAGACTGCGGACATGGTACAGGTAACGGTTACAGACTGCATACATGGCCCAAGAGACTGTCAGAAACTGCATACATGGCTCAAGAGGATAAGGACCTAGTGGGGAACCCCTGATCTGATGCCTGATTCCAGGGGGGGGGGGCAATTGCCCCCCCTTGCCCCTACCTGCGGACACCCATGGCCACTCTGTACCCAGGCGGTCAGGAAGTGGTTAATGATCTGTCTAGTGGCTATAGACTGCACATACACTCAGGGCCGTCTTTCTGAGCGGGCACACCTGGGCACGGCCCAGGGGCCCCAAGTGCTCATGGGGCCCCAACTAGCCCCAGGTGTCCCGCAATTAAGCAGTCCTGCATCCCGGTGGAAGGGGAGAGAAGCGGCTGCCATTTAACTGTAGCCCGCGGCGTGCGGGAACCATGACAACCCGTACACGCCGCGGGTTACAGTTAAAT
>BLSH010479914.1:95299-143389 GCA_018402905.1 Glandirana rugosa
TCTTCGGTTCTAAATTGAGTAATCATCGAGAGACATGATTGATAGACTACAATCATGTCGCTAGAGGGGCGACTCGATAACACAAGCCTGTCTGCCTACCGGGGATGGTCTTGCGTGTCCAGTCGCGAGAACCGGTAATCCACTTCTCGTGACTAGCCTACGGTTTGTCGTCTACAAAAAACCTGTACGGGGAAGCTGTCTTGGACCTGCAAGCCGACCGGAGACAATCCGGCCGACGATATGTGTGCCTGGCTTACGGCCTACCAAAGACAACTGGGTCGACTATCATCCAGGTACACATGCCCCGACATATGTGAACGTGGGCTTATTCTGGGGAGTAGGTGCGAAAATTGGGGCAGGCTTGAAGGGGCCCCGGTGCATTACTTTGCCCAGGGGCCCATAATCCTATTAAGATGGCCCTGCATACACTCTCGTTCCCTAGATTAATGCATGTGGTTTTATACAGCCCCGTACACATGGACCTACTATCAGCTGGGTCAACAGAAACCATCCGGCATTCGGTCCGTGTGTATAGCAGCCGGCCTAACAGAGGCCAGCCGAACGTCCAGGTTCTGTCGAAGGGGCATGTCCAAAAAACATCTGCTGTTTGGCATCCGATCAGTGCTCTTCACCTAATGGCCAAGAGCGCTGACCTGTGCGTTCTGGTAGGGGCCATCCGTCTGTCCGAACACAATAGCTCAGCGGGGAGATCGCTGTACTAACATCAGATAGTTAGTACAGAGAGCTACTAATGAGTTAAATCTTGGCTTCTGGCAGCGGTGGAAATTTTTGGACTCTTCCAAGTGCAGTGGATACAGTAAGCGGGTTCACAATTCACTGGGCAGAAGTGTCAGCTCTTCCACTCTCCACACACATCTGAGTAATGGATGACTTTACTGTAAATCACCAGCACTAATCATCTGCTGCTGCAAGACAGGGGGAGACTTACATTGGCCACACACATTACAATCTGACTGTATCACCTCCTTTAGGTTCACATTGGTGCGATGTCAGACATCGCATGTGATTCGCATCGCACTGCTGTGCAGATCACATGCGATGTCTGTGCAATGCGAATTCAGACATACAGATTGTATGGCTGAATTTACATTGCATTTGCACCCTATTGCATTTGCAGTACCCCATTTTTTGGTCCGCTGCAGAATCAGATTGCCTGGGCGTTCACACCTACGTGATCCGATTCCTGCACCATTTGACAGTTCGCACTGCGATCTGCGAACCGATCTGGGGGTGTCATTAACTTTGCATTGACACTCACAGCGGTTCGCAGATGTCAGTGTGGACTGCCGGCAGGTGACATTCCATGCGGGAACCAGCGCGATTCCCGCATTTATGTGAATTGGGACTAAGCCGCGGTTCACATTGATGCTACTTTGAAATCGCTGCTACTTCACTTGAAGCAGAGCGATTTCAAAGTGACAAGGTCAGCGCGATTTCAGGTGCTACTTGATAGACATCTGTGTTGCTTCATGCACAGATGTCTATTGAAGTTGCACCTGAAATCGGCAAAAGTAGTGCAGGATCTACTTTTGCAAATCGGTGCGGTGCTGCAAAATCGGTGTCGCACCGATTGGAACAGTGCCATTGCTGCCAATAGGCTGCGACTTGTCATGCGATTTGAGCTTTCAAATCGCATGACAAATCGCTCCAATGTGAACCTGGGCTGACACTGGCCACATCTTTTAATCTGCCTCTATATCCTCTGTACAATCTCTTTCAAACTTGCCACATACAATACAATCTAATTATACAATCTTTGTGCAATACTTTTAAGCTGGCTACACATGTTGCAAATGCTGTGCAATTTACCAACTGCTATATATAAGGTGAGGACGTACCCAAGCCATTTATTTCAAGCAGTATTAAAGAGGAAGTAAACCCTGATGGGTTTTACTTCCTCTATGTTACCCTGCAATGTAAAAGCATAATGGGCTACTATGCATCGCATAGTAGCCCATTATGTGCCACTTACCTGCATTGGAAGCCAGAGATGTCCCCGCTCCAGGCCGCATCCATCTTCTGCCCTTCTTCCTTCCGGGGCCGCGATCTCCGGCTGTGTGACTGGCCGGAGTCGCATGAGGTCCCTCCCATGCATGCGCGCGGGAGCCGCCAGTCACAGCACAATCTCAGGGAAGGAATGGCATGGAGGCATGTGCCCCATGACGTAGGCACATCACAGTACACTGCATATCTCCTGAACCGTACAGGTTTAGGAGATATGCAGGGAACCTACAGGTAAGCCTTATTATAGGCTTACCTGTAGGTTAAAGTGGTTGTCACGGGTTGACAATCACTTTAAACCCAGTTTACAAATCTACATATGTGATGGCTACAATTTTTTTTAAATTACCTGGGGGGCAGGTGGCACAGGAAGACCGTACAGCATACCTGTACCTCACTCATGCACCACCCCTTGCCTACCTGTGCTGAGATTGGACACAGTATGAGTTTGGCAGCCGATTTCAGCCAATGATTTTAGCTGAAGTCAGCTGATCAGCTGTAGCCAATCCAGGGCTGGTGCAAGGATTTTTGACACCCTAGGTGAAACCTCATTTTGATGCCCCCCTTTGCCCTGCCCATGTGACAGGAGGCGGCGCTATACAGGAAGCATCGGCTCTGCTTCCTCTAGTGCTCGCTCCAGTGCTGCGCTGCGCCTAATTACACTACTGGTTGGACTAACCAGCTGCCTGAGACTGAGTTAGTTACATGCTGAAGCCTGCAGAGCATGCAGAGGCGGAGGGAAACCAGCGGCTGGGCGCCCCTAGGCAGCAGTGCGCCCTAGGCGGCTGCCTAGTTTGCCTAGTGGTAGCACCTGCCCTGGGCCAATCACAGAGTTCTGGCTGCTTATTCTCCCTGCAAAGCCTCATTTCTTGAGGCCCTAAAATGCCAGGACAGTACAAATGCCCTCCAAATGACCCATTTTCGGAAAGTAGACAGTCCAAGGTATTTAGTAAGAGGCATGGTGAGTTTTTAATGTAATTTTTTTGTCACTATTGTTTTATTTTTTTACATACTGTCACTAGTGCACTACAACTTTCTTTAATTATATATTTTTTTTATTTGTAGCACACTCTAGTGTGCTAGAAATGGTAATGATTAGGTTTTTTCAGTGTAGGTAAATTTCAGACCTGGCTGGCAGCCTGGCCTGTTTGTTTTGATCTGGGTTGGGAGTGACTCAGGCAGAGCTGTGTGACTCACAGGCAACATCACAAAGACTTCTTCTGGAAAGGAAGGCGGAGAGGAGAGGTGGAGCTGTTTGTTGGTATTCTGAGAAGCCCTGACCAATCCCCAACTTGGATTGGCAGGGGGCAAGCCTACTTAAATACCCAGGGTCAGCCCAGCTGGGGGAAGAGTTGTATCATGTGGAAGCTGAAGGTAGAGTGCTAGACTGTCGTATCCTTAGGGGGAGCTCCCCAGTCTGAGGGGGTGACCTTGGGCCTGGATTTGGGTACCCTCTGAGAACACGTGGAGGGGTCCTGGACAGGGGGCGTGGGAGAGGACAACAGGAGAGCATTGCCAGGCAAGTGTCCAGGAGGAAAGTCGCAGCCAGGAGGGCTGGTGAGTGTCATACAGTCTTGAGTTGTTGGAGGCACGCCTGAGAGGACTGGGAACAAGAGTCTGGGATGGGTGCAGAGCCAGTAGAATGGACTGTGGTGGCATGGGCAGTAGAGAGAGGGGCAGCTGCAGCCAGCAGGGTTGGCAGGGTCTGAAGATGTGATACTGGGCTCAGTAGCCACGGAGACAGCTAGCACTTGGACTACCTACTTTTTGCTACACCACAGGGGACAGCGGTCCCTGCCTGTAAAGGGCGCTTGCTTTGGGCCTGGCTGAGCCAGTCAGGCCTATCTATCAGTGCTAGCTGGTCCTGAAGAGTGAGATCAAGAGTTGTGCTGCAGCTGAAAGTAAAGAGGTTCTATATACCTGAGCTGCATATAGTTCTGTCCCATGTATCTTTTCTGGGCATCTCATGAATATCCTATCCCAATCCAAGTTAAATTCCATCAATAAAAATACAAACACAAAGTCTCAAGGACTGGTTATCTGCTTGAGGGTTAATGAGAGCTGTGTGCCTGGAGGGGCAGGGTGACGGACGGACCACAACACTCAGCAGCGCCTACGGAGGTACCGCTACACTTTTTTACATACTGTGACCAGAGCAATACAGTGTTACCAAAGTAACACTGAACTACTCTGAGGAGGTGATCAGGATTTTTTTTTTTTTCTTTTTACACACCATTTACTTATAGCAGTGAATTTCACTGTTATAAGCAAGCATTTTTACTGAATTAATTAGATTAAATCAGTGTGTCTTGTTGTAATTAGCTGTGATTGGCCATAGCTATTCACATGGTACACATGGGCTGTGATTGGCCCCGTCTGTACCATGTGATCACTATGACCAATCACAGAGATTAACACAATAGTACACAATGAATGGCATGAATCAAAGCTATGCATTGTTTACACTTGTCATGTGATCTGCCATGTTTGGACACAGCTATCACATGGACCGGTAGTGGGCTGTGGCACTGATCTATCATCCGCTGTGTCTGGTGGGCACAGCAGATGACAGATCGTGAGGAAGCGCAGACCGTGCGGCCTCTGCTTTTGGGGAGGACATCATATGACTTTCACCAACAATAGGCTCCCGATCGGGCGTCCTTTTACTCTGGCCCGGAAGGGAAGCAGTTAAGCAGGCCATAAACTGAGCGAATTTTGGCTGGTTCATTGGGAAATCTGTATATTGGGACACCCTGTTGGCTCCCTCCCACCCAACATCCTTTGATTGAAAAAACTGAACAGCAGCTGCATCCAATCATCCCACCCACTAAGCTAATTCACTTTGTAAAATGAACACACTGCTCTTTCAGTTAACCAACCCAATTATTTCCAATAGCAAGAAGTTGCAAGAAACAACTAGAAAATCTTGCATACTCATGTTCGCTTTTGCTGCATTTATGTTTTTCTCGCCACTTTTTTCATCTGTACAGCTCCCTCCTGGATATGACATATGCAGAGAAGAAGCTCAGCATTATGAATAATCCTTCAGATCATCAAACAAAAAATGTATCATACATGCCTGTCAGCATGAGGCATTACAGCCAGCACACAACTGTACGCTTCAGATCTTCCCCATCGATTTGATATAATTGACATTTCCTGATTAAAACTAAGTGCAGTAATGGCTGTTGTAAGCGCTGACTGCGCGATGGACTCCCATTACCTGCACTGTCTGCACCTCAGAGATAAATGAGGGAGGGCGGCTGGTGCACCACTCATGTCACCTTAAAGTGGACCCTTTCTCCTGAACACAAAATCCCCTGGTCCTTGCTGATTTGAAAATACCCAAAGTCCCATATTAATTACAAGATGTATAGTGGTTTGTACAACCTAACTCACAGGAGCTCCCACCCTATTCCGGGCCCCATACTGCCTACCTGACAGAGCTCCCACCCCACTCCGAGCCCCACACAGCCTACCTGATAGAGCTCCCACCCCAATCCGAGCCCCACACAGCCTACCTGAAAGAGCTCCCACCCCACTCCGAGCCCCACACAGCCTATCTGATAGAGCTCCCACCCCACTCCGAGCCCCACACAGCCTACCTGAAAGAGCTCCCACCCTTCTCTGGGCCCCGCACAGCCTACCTGGCATAGATCCCACCATACTCTGGGCCCCATACTGCCTACCTGACAGAGCTTCCACCCTACTCCGGGCCCCATACAGCCTACCTGGCATAGCTCCCACCATACTCTGGGCCCCATACTGCCTACCTGACAGAGCTCCCACCCTACTCCGGGCCCCATACTGCCTACCTAACAGAGCTCCCACCCTACTCCAGGCCCCATACAGCCTACCTAACAGAGTTCTCGCCCCACTCTGGGCCCCATACAGCCTACCTGACAGAGCTCCCACTCCAATCCAGGCCCGATACAGCCTACCTGACAGAGATCCCACCCTATACAGCCTACCAGACAGAGCTCCCACCCTACTCCAGGCCCATACAGCCTACCTGACAGAGCTCCCACCCTACTCCGGGCCCCACACAGCCTATCTAACAGCAGATGTCGACCGATATATCGGACGATATTTGGCATTTTTTAATGAATCGGCACTGGCCGGTTGTGCTGCAAATTAGGTCGATTTATGCACTAGGCTGGTTCACACAGGGGCAATCTGACTTGGGGGGCGATTGAGCACGACCCACACAGAGTTACTTCAGTGCGACTTGCAAAGGAGTTCTGTAGAAGTCAATGCAGGTCGCCTGAAGTCGCCTCAAAAGTAGTGCAGGAACCTTTTTCTAAATCGGAGCGACTTTAGTCACTCCTATTAGAACTGCCTGTTAAGTCTGAGAACATTGCTGATAAAAAGAACCAAAGAGATACAATGTTTCTACAAAGGAATGAACACCGTGTGTAGAAGAACCCAGTTTAACCAGTTAAAGACTAAATCTTTTCTGAAATTTGTTGCTTACAAGTAAAAATCCAGTATTTTCTGCTAGAAAATCACTTATAACCCCCAAACGGTATAGATTTTTTTAGCAGAGACCCTAGAGAATAAAATGGCGGTTGTTGCAATATTTTATGTCACACGATGTTTGCGCGGTGGTCTTTCAAACGCAATTTTTTTGGAAAAAATACCCTTTAATGAATTGCAAAAAAAACTAAATGGTAAAGTTAGTGTCACGGCACCTGGGGTCAGGTGACAGGTGCGCACCGCTGGGGTGCCAATCACACCAAGGGTTGCGAAGTGCACTGCTAAGGTTGTGGACCTATAGCTGACTGCTGCTAATGAGTTCCGGCTGGTACAGGAAGAGGGGCCCCTGGAGCATGGACATTGGAACACAGGGAGCTAGTGCATTGGTTACCCCAGGGCCTAGAGCAGCCTTTCTCAACCTTTTCTCAACCGAGGAACCCTTGAAATAATTCTCCGGTTTCGGGGAACCCCTGCTAAAAATTAAAAATCTACAACTCATGATACATTAGTGTGATGGTCAATGGGAAGAATGCTCCTTACACTTGTGATCATTGGGAAGAATTACCCCCTTACAGATAGCTAAAAAGATCAATAGTATCATAGGGAATTTATCTGAGAGGTAGAAATTGACCATTGCTCAAGAAACCCCTAGCAACCCCTGGTGGAACCCTAGTTGTGAAACCCTGGCCTAGAGTCTAAGAGCCAGTAGGTATTCGCCAGAGCTTCTGGCGGTGAGGAAAAATTTGGCTGTAACTGGATCAAGGTCGCGGCCCCTGGGGTCCCCTAGCTCATGCTCGGCTGGCTACAGGTGGAAGAGAGGAAGCAGCAGCGCAGGAACAGCAAAGAATAGTCAGCGGCCTAGCAAAGGGTTAGGGCCACTCACTAGCAGACAGGAGAAACAGAGAACAAGCTGAAGATCGGGGTATCAGGTAGGCAGGGATAAACAGAGAACAAGCCGAAGATCGGGGTATCAGGTAGGCAGGGATAAACAGAGAACAAGCCGAAGATCGGGGTATCAGGTAGGCAGGGATAGTCAGAACAAGCCAAAGATCGGTAACCGGAAAGACACAGAGCTTACAACAGGAACAACCACACATGAAGCCAAACACACACACAACATTGATCGGCAAGGAGGCTTTGCAGCACGTGGTCTAATATAGTGTTTGCTTAATTGGAGGCTGGGGTGGAGTTCACTGAGAGATTACTTAGCCCACAGGTGGTGATGTGAACGGCCTCTAAGCTGACACAACCAAGAGGTAAGCAAACAGACAGGACATGGATGACTATGGGTTCATGGATGTTAACCCATGCTTTTTTCATCCAAAAGTTTTGATTACCTGTTTGTGTGTATTTAATATTATAGGATACATTGTTTTTTTTATCTAAATTATACATACAAGTGCACTGATTGGAGGCTTGTTGTGTTTAATAAATGTTTAATTTAAGCAATTTTCTGTATCACTTCTTATTACTTAACTGTTAGATTTTATGAGATGAAGGGGAAAAAAAAAAAAAAACAACCTAACATATCGGCCCAATATAATCATCATATATCAGCCATCGGCCGCCCCAATTTCTAAATATCAGCATTGGCCAAAGGAAAACCCATATCCGTCAACCTCTACCTAACGGAGCTCCCTCCCTACTCCAGACCCCATGCAACCTACCTGACAGAGCTCTACTCCAGGCTCCACACAGCCTACCTGACAGAGCTCCCTCCCTACTCCAGGCCCCATTCAGACTACCTGGTAGAGCTCCCACCCTACTCCAGGTCCCATACAGCCTACCTGACAGAGCTCCCTCCCCACTCCAAGCCCCATATAGCCTACCTGACAGAGCTCCCTCCCTACTCTGGGAGCTCTGTCAGGTAGGCTGTATGGGGCCAGGAGTGGAGTGGGACCTCTGTCAGGTAGGCTGTATGGGGCCAGGAGTGGAGTGCGAGCTCTGTCAGGTAGGCTGTATGGGGCCCGGTGTGAGTAGGGAGCTCTGCCAGTTAGAGCCCCCCTACTCCGGACCCCATACAGCCTACCTGACAGGGCCCACCTCAACCCCCAATGTCTTAAAATACACTTGAATCCTCCTTCATGGAAACTATCTCAGCTAACTTTGGGCACACAGCCCAATGATACTTATTTTAGGGCGCACACCCGGAACCCGGAAGCACCTTACCTATCTGGCATCTTGTGAATGTTGTCTTTTGCACTTTCCAGGAAAACCTTGTCTTATAAACACACCAGTGACTGCTGTGTCAATCATAGAGGGAGTCACAGATGTGCTCGGGGGGGGCATGCGGTTGTGTCTGGGTATGTCCTTCCAGCATCAGCATTCACCTCTACAGGCTTCCTGAGCGCAGCCTGGGGTTGGGTGCAAGCGCAATAACAAACGTGGCCTGCACGAAGAACAGGTGTCAACACCCGTCTGAACTAAGCCATTGGGATGCTGCCTTCGCCTCCCGGCTTTAACACCAATTGAAACAGCAGCAGCAAGGGGTTAAGGTAAACTGAGGGTACTTTCTTATTTTAGCCAAGCTGCGGTATGTATGACCCTGTTAGTAACTGACTGTCTAATTTCACTTGTTGCCCAGAATAGCTCTTCAATAAGGCAGACAGGAAAAGTGAAATGTCCAAGTATCCCATGAAAGCCAGAACTCCCCTATAACTCATATGACTTCAGTGAATGGGTTACTATAATTGATTGCACCTTACACTTGTTTTTTTTTTTAATAAAATAATCCTCAGACGATATTTACAGCTTGTACAGACATTACCAGCAGATTTAATATTTGTTCTCCTTACTATAGGCCGTACTGTCAGTTCATGTTCTAAGCCTCCCACATTCCACTCCCAGAATCCAAGGAATGTGCAAGTCCCTCTTAACAGCTGTGCGGGAACCATCAGAATTCCTGGCCATGGCCTAACGGTGGGGGAGAGAGAAGCTACAACCAAAACAGCCTACAGCACCAATTCTTTCCGTCCTATATCTGACTGTTGTCACCACCTTTCCGTGTCCTTCTAGTTCATCCTCTCCTTATCACTTCTCCTCTATCACAAACTCCCATTAGTTTGAATGCCTTGTCCTTGGCTTGTCCAGGCAAAGGACCAAAACATGAGTCTTACCTTCCAACACCACCTCTTTGCCAGTCTTCTTTAGAGCTTGCACGGCATCATCATGGGTGGCCTCGCTTAAGTCGGCCCCATTGACGGACAAGATGGCGTCACCCACATAAAGAGCACCTGTTAGGTCCGCAGCCAATCCCTTGAAAATCTTGGAGATGAGAATAGGCATCTTGTTTTCTCTTCCACCTGCAAAGACACCAACGAATACAAGGATTTTAGGTTATGGTGCCAACGTAGCATATCTTATAACATCGGAGTGAACCATTTTGTATATTGGGCCTCATGTACATGGATAGTAAACAGGTAATAAAAACAGGTGGTTGATCCGTGGTTTTACGGACCACTTAAAATCTACCGTTGCAGTCGGAGGCACTTGTAAACATTGTACAAAAAAAAAACAGGGATATGACATCTACCAATAGCTAACAGAAAATGTTATTTTGACAATTCTAAATATATGAAAAATATTAGTTGTTCAATTTGCAATGTACAATGGTGGTAAGATTTTTTGTTATGCTTGTGCATGCGGTTAGGCTTACCGCAACCATGGACTCTGGTCAGTCCAGATTTCCTTTTTTCTTTATCTTTGTAGGTTTGTGGAGATGTACCGCTTGGCATTACCCCAATGTTATTCTATATTGTGATTATACTTTATTCTTGTAAAACTCATTTTTAATAAAAATGATTGGCAACGAAAAAGATTAATTCCAGAGTAAATAACCCGGTGTAACCCTTCCCCCCTAATATCCACCTATATCCCCCCCTCCCGACCTCCCTACCCAACCTATTCAAATACCCCTAACCCCCTTCCCCCTAAAATACCCCCTTGGGTGGGATGACTGGAACACTTGGATGCCCGCAAGGAAACCACTAAATCACGTGTCAAACACAAGGCCCATAGGCTGAATCTGGCCCACCAGGCGGTTTCATGTGGCCCTCGCACACAGAGCTTTTTTTCAGCCATAATGAAGTGGAAATCTGCTCCGCCATCTCCGGCTCTTGCCCTCCCACTCCCTGCTCACTTGTAAACACAGAAGCTTTCGTCTGAGGGCTGTGGAGGGCGATGTGTGCAAATGTGGGGGATGGGGGAGAGTGGAGCAAAGGAGGGATGGAAGTGAGATGTGGACATCCTGTGAAAGAGCTGAACCTGGCACACTGTACATAGCACACTCCTAAACCCTGCACTCTCCATGTAGCACGCTCCTAAACCCTGCACTCTCTATGTAGCGAGCTCCTAAACCCTGCACTTGGTACGTAGAGCATCCCTGAACCTTGCATTATGTATGTAGCGCACCTCTGAACCCATGCATTGTTGGTATGTAGTGCACCCCTGAACTTTGCATCATTTATGTAGTGCACCTCTGAACTTTGCACTATGTACATAGCACCAGTAGCGGCCCGTCCATAAAGGGCACAAGGGCGCGTCCCCCTAATCCATTTGCCCGGCCCCTAATCTACATGCAGGGTGCTGGATGCATGGATTTCAATGGTTTTTTTTTTTTTTTGAAGCACATGAATGAAGCCTGAGGCTTGGGGGCAAAAAGAGCACTGCACCCTGAGCCCATCCAGTTGTATGACAATAGCAAATTAATATTGTTCTCCTCCCAGCCAATCAGGAAGCTGGTCCTGAGACTCAATTGGCCAGGGAGTCTTCGAACTTAGGAATTAGCCATTGTAGGGGTCATATCCGTGTTTTGTTCAATAGTATCTCTTGGATACACCTCCCCTGCATCAGTGGGTATTGGCATGCACTTTAATTATAGCTATTCCCTAGTCAATTGGAATTTTTGGCACTCCTACACATGTTGTGGCAAATTTAACTCAGCATGCCAAGTTTGACAGGTCCCACAACCGCAAACCAAACGCTTAGCTTATGGCTTCGACATGGTTTTTAAATCTAAAAATCCCCCTTTGGCAGATAAAAAAAAAGAAGAACAGCAATTCAGAAGTATCGCCTCCTTAACACCTGGAAGCAGCTGCTCTGCCGCCCTCTGAAAAGCGATCCACTGCAGATCACTTTTCAGGGTGTGGTAGAGACTGCTTCCCATGTAAATAAGGCCTAAAATGGAACTTCAAGCATGAAGTATAAGATGAAAAGATAAAAGTGAAGATGTGAGATGAAAATGATTGCTGCTCTGAATTCATCAATACACCTACAAATGCAGTTTGAAAATGCAAGGAGTGTAAGCACCTGATGGGCGGCACAGTGGTGTAGTGGATAGCACTTTCGCCTAGCAGCAAAAGGGTCACTGGTTCAAATCTCGACCATGACACTACCTGCCTGGAGTTTGCATGTTCTCCCTGTGCCTGCGTGGGTTTCCTCCGGGTACTCCGGTTTCCTCCCACACTCCAAAGACATGCTGGTAGGTTAATTGGATCCTATCTAAATTGGCCCTAGTATGTGTATGAATGTGAGAGTTAGGGTCCTTAGATTGTAAGCTCCTTGAGGGTAGGGACTAATGTGAATGTATATGTAAAGCGCTGCGTAAACTGACGGCGCTATATAAGTACCTGAAATAAATAAAATAAATAAATAAGCACCTGAATCTGACATGGTATCAGGCTCTGGCAGTCCCCGTACAGCAGAGCTCAGACTGGGAGAGGGAGATGCAGCATAAGGATCAATCAGTGGTGCTACAGTGCAAGGAACATGCAGATAGGAGGAGTGTGACTGAAAGAGGAGCTCATCAGTCTGCTGCTTCTCCTTCCACTGTCCAGTCACAGGCTGGGGGTGAAGAGGAGACCTGTAAGTGCCACTGAACTGCAGCAGAGAAAAATCAGGTTTCCACCCCTGACAGACAGGACCGTGATGGGTAGAGAAGCTGTGTGCGACTCAAGGCAACTCTATAATTTTTTATTGACAGTGATCACCAGGACAGAGAGAGTGAATCTCCTTAGATGGGACACAGACCGCAATAAAAACTTGACGGAGGGTCAAACCCTTCCCTACTCTTTCCAAACCTAAAAAGAAGGTTAGCATATACATACACTTTAATGTAGTGTGACCCTCAACCCTACGTAGCACTATGAGCTAGATACTTTACGGAAGTAACACATACATTAGTACCCCAAGCATCACCCTCCACCAGGGGCGTTGCTAGGTCTACAAAAGATCTGGGGCTAGAGCCCATAGCAGTGAAGTAAAGACATACGCTTGAGCGGGCATACATGTAATAAAATAAATAATAGTAATAAATATACATACACATATATATATATACACACACACACACACACACACACACACACACACACACACACATATATACATATACACACACATACATATACAGAGTCTGCATTCCAGACCTGGAAATACCTGCTAATTGCAGAACTGCACCCATCCTGTAAGAAACCCGGGGCTATGGGCCCCAGACTCGGGGCTATAGCCCCAATAGCCACCCCCTAGAAACGCCTCTGCCCTCCACTCTATGCCAGCTGGAGCATATATAAGAGGGAAAGACTCGGTTCACACTAGTGCCACTCCAATGTTTGGAGTGCGACTTTGATGTGACTTTCATGCGACTTTACTGCACTCAAGTTGCATCAAAGTAGTGCAGGAACCTTTTCAAAGTCGCCTTGATTGAAAGGGGTGCCATGGAGTCGTGTCATCGGTCATCAGTTCTCCCTCTCCCAGCCAATCTTTTCATAACAAGGATTTTATCCCATGCCCACCATCCCACTGGGTGATGTAGGAGCAGCTCAGCAAGATAAACTAAAGCATAAAAGTAATAATTAGGAGCCAATCAGATCACTTGGTGCATTTTTTCAACACTTGGATATTTCATAAATCAGTGATCTAGTCATTTATTTTTTTTTAGAAAGGAACATCAATCATTTTTGAATCATGTAGGGTCGTGAAGAAAGCAAGAGTTAACAAGTTGGAGTAGACATCACTTTGTCTGACCACAGACTCCAACTGTCCCCAGAGGATTCCATAGAATTACCAAGCCAACTGGGAGAGATAATCCCTACAGCAGGTTCTGAGTGCACTGGGACCTCCTGACAGTTGGGACATGACTGATGCAGTTCCTGGACCATATAAGATGCCCCAACTAACAAATGTATATTCAAACCACCAAACGCCAAGCACAGTTGGGACTAAAATGGCCTTTGTTCTCCACAAAGCATGGGTCTTCCCAATGTTAGGGGTCACCAGGCTTGGTTAGGCTACATATATTAAAACCAAAGGCATGCTAAACATCCATGATGAGAGTTCTATGTATTTTTTTTAATACAGAAATGGCAAAAGTACAACCACAAGCAGCCAACACATTTTGAAGACCAAACGATCCCCCTTCAACATCTATCATAGTATCTACTGGACAATGATAGCCTGGGTTTATGGATCTACCTAAAGCCTCGTACACATGGGACGATGATCGTACTTGCAATCGTGTCAAATCGTATGTTGGACAATGTAACTTGCATACTGACTGCACTACACGATCGTACGACCACAGAAAGAACATTCAGGTGCATGTAATTAGCATCCGGCCGTTCCTGACTTCGGAGCATGCGTGTTTTGCACAATACAACTTGTTGTACCAACTTCTCTGTACACACAATACAACGGTCGTATGACCGCTTGTTGATACAACCACATTTTCTAGTCTGCTCATACAACTTCTGTAGTACGACCGTCGTATGTCGGCTGTTCTAATCGCACATACGAACAATCGATTTCGCATACAACGGTCGTTCATACGACCTGTTGTATACGATCGTCGTCCCGTGTGTACGAGGCTTAACTCTCATACACTGATCAACCAAAACCCTACGGCCTCCAAGTAAAGTGAACAACAACATTGATTATCTCTTTATAATGGCATCTGAAAGTGGGTCGGATATATTAGGCAGCAAGTGAACATCATGTCCCTGAAGTTAAAAATATAAAAAATGGGCAAGCATAAGGATTTGAGTGACAAGGACCAAATTCTAATGCAGGGTTTCTCAAACAGAGTTCCATGGAACCCTAGGGTTCCTCCAGAGGTTGCTAGGGGTTCCTTGAGCAATGGTCAATTTCTACCTCTCAGATAAATTCCCAATGACAGCATTGATCTTTTTAGCTATCTGTAAGGGGGTAATTCTTCCCAATGAACACAAGTGTAAGGAGCATTCTTCCCATTGACCATCACATTAATGTATCATGAGTTGTAGATTTTTAATTTTTAGCAAGGGTTTCCCTGAGACCGGAGAATTATTTCAAGGGTTCCTTGGTGTTGAAAAGGTTGAGAAAGGATGGTCTAATGGCTAGATAACCAGGTCAGAGCCACTCCAAAACTGCAACTTCTGTGGGATGTTCCTGGTCTGCAGTGGTCAGGACCTACCAAAAGTGGGCAGTAAAGGTTGGCCCGTGTAGTTCGATCCAATAGAAGAGCTTCTGTAGTTCAGATTGCTGAAAAAGTTAATGCTGGTCCGATAGAAAGGTGACAGAACACACAGTGCATTGCATTACGTGCTCGTTTCTGAGCCCCACTCTCTCCTTATTGGCTCACTGGCTGTGAGCTCCCGCTACTGTGTCTCAGCCAATGAGGAGGCAAAGACCCCGGGAGAGCAGCCGCTCTCGTGCACATTTCTGGATCAGGCTCGGGTAAGTATTACAGGGTGCTTGGGGGGGGGATTGCTGCATTTTGAAGTGCATGAAGGTAAAAAAACATTCAGCCTTTACAACCGCCTTAAATATTTCCCTTGTGTGGGCTGAAAAGCACTACAGCTTCTAATTAATCCAACAACTATCCTCATCTCCCTTTTCCTATGACTCGTATCCTGAGGAATTTCAATTGCTTATATGGAAAGGACGGTTGTATGTTCACGGAGTGCATATTTAAAGTTTATTTTAAAACATTTTATGACTCCCACATCTTTACAAGCTTGCTTTTCCTTTTTTCTGTTACTGTATTAAATCAGAGCAGAGCAAGTTGAATTTGCTTATGTTTTGCTTTCCCTGGTTCTTCCCTCTCCCTCTCATCACCATGCTAATTAAAATTTTTAACTACTTGCCTACTGGGCTCTTTTACCCCCTTCGTGCCCAGGCCAATTGTCAGCTTTCAGTTCTCTCACACTTTGAATGACAATTACACTGTACTCTTATGGACTTTTTATCATTTTTTGAGACAGATAGAGCTTTCTTTTGGTGGTATTTAACCAGCACTGTTTTATTTATTTATTTTTTTGCATTTGATTTTGAATTGAAGTTTCCTTCACTGATGTGTGATGGGCATGGGTAGGCTGCACTGATGGCCACTGAAAGGCAAGCACTGGTAGGCTGCACTAATGGGCAGCACTGATGGCCACTGATAGGCAGCAGTGGTGGGCACTGATAGGCTGCATTGATGGGCACTTATGAGGCTCCACTGACAGGCAGCACTGTGGGCACTGATAATTGGCAATGATGGGTGGTACTGATAGGCAGCACTGGTGGGCACTGATAGGCAGCATTGATGTCCATTGAAAGGTAGCATGGGACTGCACTTATAATCAGTGCTCTGATTATCTGTGTACATGTCCCCTAACACACTTACAGGTTACCTCTACTCACAATGTGACAGCACGTGAGGATAGAAATGCCGATAACTGGCAAGTGTGTTTACATTTTATCAGCTATGATTGGACACAACTTATCACATGGTAAAGGCCCGCAGTGATTGGCCTGTTTCTGTGATCACAGAGCGCGCCAAAGGCACATCCCAGGGGGCGTGGTTCTGGGAGGACGTCCATGGACGCCCTCTCGGAACGAGAGAGCCGGGCTATAGCTGAAGCTTTCCGTTTTCACTACTTACTTTATTTTAGACCCAGTATTATCATCACTGGGTCTCTGTGCTTTTTTACACAATGCAATCATATTGTGGCTGGGAGGGGCCAGCAGGGGGCTGTATGTAGATTCCTGAAAACATCACAGCCCCTCGCCTCAGTAATCCTTGCAAGAGCCCTCAGTCCTGATGCAAGCTGTGGGCTGGCTCTTGGGAGTAGTTATGCAAATATCAAAAATGCATTTGCATGCAACAAAAATGGACAGTGAAGCACCACACCGCTGCTAAGAGGTCCAAATATAAATTTATTGCAATAAAAATCAGAGGAACAATCAAAAGTGTAGGCAACGGCAAAGGAACACTGAGAAAATCTCTACTTCAAGCTCCAATTTACAGGCAACTGCGGCACACATGGCTATCTTAATTCAATGGCGCTGTTAATCATGGACGATATCTATTACTGTATGGCCGATTTTCAGCTGGACTTCTGTTGAGCTGGGCTGTTCTTACAGGGCAACCCATGGCTTGAATTATTATTTTATTTGCATTTAGGCCTGCAAAGCATTATAACTAGGGCCAATGCAGAGTGTCCTGCAGACCATTCCTCCAGTCCTAGGTCTGTACTGAGGTACGGGCTGTTGGTTAGGGGCTGGAGGAAGTGTCAATGGACTACAACTGCAGTGGCATCATCACACCTGTGTTTTATTGAGAACCATGAGTCTCACTGCCACGGTGCCTCTGTAGATTCAGGCAGGGGTTGTGGTCGGTGAGGGAATGGCACCATTTCCACTTTGGTTCCCATCTTTGGGTCCCTTTTAACTCAATCTATGTGCCACCGGCTGTGGTCCCCTGGTTGCCCTGTTTTTTTTTGCTTTTTTTGGGGGGAGGGGGGGCATTAGCTTGTTACAGTTTGAATAATATATAATTTCTATCTTCTACATACTGATATATATCCGATCAATAACATCTACTCCTGAGGAATTGAATTAGGTGCATGAAACACGTCGAGAATTGGGATGCACTTGATTTTGGCATTGATAATTATTATCATGTGCAATTTAAATATGCAAATTTGTGTGTTAATTTTGGAGCTCTAATTATAGCAGATTAGTTGGCCTATTTTATTAAATCATGTTTTTTACACATACTGTTTAATGGTAATAACGTTTCGCTTTTTAACTGTACTGTTGTACCTCATAGTCCCATGGGCATTTTAAATTCATGTTAAACCAGGGATCTTCAAACTTTCTAAACAAAGGCCAGTTTACTGTCCTTCAGAGTTTAGGAGGGCTGGACTGTTTCCACGGGGAGTAGAAAATGTCCTGTTATTAGTAAACAATGCTCCATTTTTGGTGTCAGTAAAATAAATTTTGCCACATCATTGGTGTCATTAGAAGAATATGTGCCCCATCACTGGTGTCGTTGGGAAGAATTGTGCCCCATCATTGATGTCATTGGTAGGAATTATGCCCCATTGTTGGTGTTACTTTGTTGGGGTCATTGGGACGAATTGGGCCCCATCATTGGGAAGAATTGGGCCCCATAATTGGTAGGAATTGTGCCCCATCATTGGCGTTATTGGGCCCCATTGTTGGCGTCATTGGGAGGAATCGTGTCCCCTCATTGGTGTCATTAACCCCCGTTGTTAGTTTAATTGGGAGGAACTTTGCCCCATTGATGGGCCCCATTATTGGTGTCATTGGTAGGAATTGTGCCCCATCACTGGTGTCACTGGGCTCCATTGTTGGTGTCCTTGGGAGAAATCGGGCCCCATGATTGGTGCCATTGGGCCCCATTGTTGGTGTCATTGGGAGGAAATGTGCCCCATCATTGGAAGGAATTGTGCCCTATCATTGGTGTCACTGGCCCCATTGTTGGTGGCATTGGGAGGGATTGTGCCCCACCATTGGGGTCATTGGGAGGAATTATGCCCCTTTGTTGGTGTCAGTGGATGAAATAATGCCCCAAGGGCTTAAAAAAAGCACACAAAGGGCTACATCCTGCCCCCTGGCTGCAGTTTGGAGACCACTCTGTTGAACCCTAGTATTGGAGTAACTTTGATGCAACTTTGAATGGGTGCAACTTAGATACGACTTTGACCAGTGATAACGAACATCTGTTGTACAACTGTTGCATGTAGAGCATTTATGTACGACTTCATGCAACATCTGAGTGTTAACATTAAGTCTATGGCCCTCAAGTTGCATGAAAGTCGGATAAAAGTAGTGCATGAACTACTTTGAAGTTTCTGCAGCTTTAAGTCGTGCATATATGAATGGTTATCACATATGGAACCACTTGTCATGCAACTTTGATGTCCAAGGTTGCATGACAAGTCGCACAAGTGTGAATGGAGCCTGAAAGGTGGAATTATCCTTTACCAGAAGCTATGTTTCCAGTCCTTTCAGTGTACATACTTCAAGCTGGTCTTCAGGGGAGCTGAACCTTCGTTCACCCCACTTCACGCTCTTCAGCGGGCCAAAAATGGACTGTAAATGTACTGCCTGTGATTCATGTAAGAGATGCCAAATCCTCCATGGGAAAAATAAAAGGATGCCAGGTACTCAATAAATCGATCAGGCAGACAATTGGGATTTAGAGCAGAACAAGCTGGGACTTCTAGGTCCTCATTGGACACAAGTCCTCTGGGTAAATATGATGTAGCCAATTGCCAACTTATGGGTGGCTGAGTGTTGTGGTCCATCTGCTCACACTGCCCTCAATCACATCCATACCACCCCCGGAGTCACAGAACAGGCTGGTACTTTGTTTTGTTTTATTAGGGGATTGAACTTGGATGGGGATTGGGGTTGTTATGGGATGCCCATAGAATTAGTTGCAAATTTACACAGGTCCACTATATACAGCTGTGTATATACATCTCCTCTTGTCCTCCAGCACTTCACTTGCTTCCCTAAATTCTGGTTCCTCTCTCCAGCACATTACTTGTTCTAGGTCCAGAAGGAAATATACTAGGCCTTCTCCATTTATCCAGCCTGTCTAGTATATGGTGAGGCCTGCCATGCTGTACGCAGGGCCTCAGAACCACCTGTTACAGGTAGAGACAGTTGGTCCCTTAGTGTGTAGGTACACTGCTATGCTAGCCAGTCTAATGGACTACTACTCCCAGCCATTCTCTTGCTCCAGGCACTGTCAGCCGCTCCAGCTACCTTGGCCTTCTCCAGTGCCACCACAAGACCACAGTCCCTTACTTCTGCATTCTTCCCAGATTGTCTCTCAACCCAATCCGCTCCGGCATTCCTCTACAGCTTCCCTGGGTGGGTGCCACTCACCGACCACCCGGTGGACGCCTTGCTGAGCTTCTCCAATAGCATGGTCTGTTGCTCGATTGCTCCCTTGTGCTGCTCCAGCATCTCTTCCCTTCCTGCTGGCTGCACCGAGCCCAGGCCTCAAGTCATCCACCCAGACTGGGGGCTCCCTCCCGGGTGAGGCCTCAGCAATCTCAGCTACATTCCAGCTCCAGCTCTTCCACCTGAACTCCTCCCAGATTGGGCTAACTGAGTATTTAAGGAAGCCTGCCCCCCTGCAAATCTAGATTGGGGATTGGTCAGGGCTCCTAAGAATACTTTAGATGGCTACACCTCCCTCCCAGCTCTCTGTCCAGAAACCTTCCACAAGTTTCTAGAAAGAAGTGGGAGGTCCTGGTGACCTCGTCTGTGAATCACTCAATCCTACCTGAGCCACTCCCAGCCCAGAAACCAAAACAATCAGGCCTGCACACCAATCAGGCCTGACTATATTTTTCTCACCTACCAAAAACCAAATCACACTCCCACTTACCGGGGGGTGCTACAATGACAAAAAGCTTAAAAGATGAATTCCAGGTATGGATATTTTCTAGTTACTTAGGTCCGGCTTGGGCCAAAGTAACTATGCATATGCCATGCCTGGCCGATCCCTGTGCAATATGGAAAGGACTGCAGTAGACACTACTCCAGTCATCTCCACTAGCCACTAGCTTCCAGGTCCCGTGCTGAGCGACTGTCCTGATGCATTGCGAACACAGGGGGTGGTTGCCCACTTGGCATGGGTGCCATTCTCTCACTGAATGCATGTAAAGCGTTCTCTGAATGAACAAGGTGAAAACTGACATCACCATCCCGCCTCATCTAAGCTGGAGTTTAGCTTTAATTTGTTAATGTATCTAAATCTGCTAATACATCTAAGACTACCCTCCCCACCCCCACAGACTGACAACGCTGCTGTCTCACTAATACAGGTGGTGAGTTACTGGCCAGATAACCAGGTGAAAACAGAGGGAAAAAATGCTAAAGAAAAAAAAAAAAACTAATGCTGCAATAGAATACATTTTTGGTTTTGGGGTTAATACCGCTTTAGAGCTGACCACACTCAGATTCCGCCATCCACGTTATACATCATGAATATACAAATAGCCCCCCCTGCTGGCTGTTGCATTCTAACAGCCGGCGAAGGGGGTGGCTGTCAAAATACTCAACCACTGTTCAACCACCCATTTTCCCCCTGACTTCTGCAGAATAGGTCTAAACGCCGCAGGTGACAACGCTGCCATTAATTGACTGCAAGCAAAATAGTGTTGTCACCCTGAAGAGGAAGTTATTGGTGGGATCACCAGGTATGTTAACGTAGATTCAATTATTATTTCCTTAGAGCAGTATACATTGGTTGTAAACAGTCTTGGCCCTTGTACTTTTTGGGAATTTGGGTATAGCTGTACTGTAAATCAATCTACCGGTCAGAGCAACCAACAAGATTGTTATTTTCCTGCGACAGAAAATGAATTCAGGCATCTGACCCAGGCCTCATTTTCCCTTAGGGCCACAATTGCCGAGGTTGCAGAAGACAAGCAGGAATAAAACACCCTTTCATAAAAGTTGCTCCCGTCCCCTCGCAGACCAATCACACGGTTATAAAACCTAGAACACATGACACGAGTCGAGGCACTTTATATACAGCCTACTATTCTATGACCTACAGGGAAAAACAAGCAACAAATAAGAGTCTTTTGAATCGTTGAGGTTCCCCCAATACTCCATTTTCCTTCTGTTTTTAGATTAAAGCTGGCCATACACTATACAATTTGATTGTACAATCTTATCAAAATGTCTGCTTTCTTAGCTCCCTTCCAGCCAGTGTACAGGAAAAGCAGTCATGGAAACAAAAACAAAAATACAACCCGTTAGGGAGATTTTCCTTCACTTCCTGCCCTGTACAGACAGCAGGAAGTAACAATATCTCACCAATGTGAGCAGTGGCGACCGCTCATATGGGGGGGGGGATGGGGCAGGGCACCAGACGCATGGATTTCCATGGGGCTTGTGCGTTTTTTTTTTGTTTTGTTTTTTAGACACACGTGATTAGAGCCCGAGGCTCTAATTGGCTTCAATATGAGTGGGCACTGCGCCCTGAGCCCACCCACTTGTGTGACATTAGCAAACTATTGTCTTCCTGCTTCTCCTCTTAAGACCCGCTTCCTGATTGGCTGGGAGGAGAAGCGACCGGATTGTCTGGTAGGAGAAGCAGTGGGGAAGCTGCTGAGGAGGAGAAGCAGCGGAGAAGACGCCAAGGAGGAAAAGCATCGGAGAAGCTGCAGGAGGAGGAGAAGCAGCGGAGAAGCCGCAGGAAAAGGGGAAGCAGCGGAGAAGCCGCAGAGAAGAAGCCGCAGGAGGAGGAGAAGCAGCGGAGAAGCCGCAGAGGAGGAGAAGCAGCGGAGAAGCCGCAGAGGAGGAGAAGCAGCGGAGAAGCCGCAGAGGAGGAGAAGCAGCGGAGAAGCCACAGAGGAGGAGAAGCAGCGGAGAAGCCGCAGAGGAGGAGAAGCAGCGAAGAAGCCACCGAGGAGAAGCAGCAGAGAAGCCGTCGAGGAGGAGAAGCAGCGAAGAAGCCACAGAGGAGGAGAAGCAGCGAAGAAGCCACAGAGGAGGAGAAGCAGCGGAGAAGCCGCGGAGGAGGAGAAGCCGCGGAGGAGGAGAAGCAGCGGAGGAGGAGAAGCAGCGGAGAAGCCGCAGAGGAGGAGAAGCAGCGGAGAAGCCGCAGAGGAGGAGAAGCAGCGGAGAAGCCGCGGAGGAGGAGAAGCAGCGGAGAAGCCGCGGAGGAGGAGAAGCAGCGGAGAAGCCGCAGAGGAGGAGAAGCAGCAGAGAAGCCGCAGAGAAGGAGAAGCAGCTGAGAAGCCGCAGAGGAGGAGAAGCAGCGAAGAAGCCGCAAAAGGAGGAGAAGCAGTGAAGAAGCCGCAAAAGGAGGAGAAGCAGCGGAGAAGCCGCAGAGGAGGAGAAGCAGCGGAGAAGCCGCAGAGGAGGAGAAGCAGTGGAGAAGCCGCCGAGGAGGAGAAGCAGTGGAGAAGCCGCCGAGGAGAAGCAGTGGAGAAGCCGCCGAGGAGAAGCAGCAGAGAAGCCGCCGAGGAGGAGAAGCCGCCGAGAAGCAGAAGCAGCGGAGAAGCCGCGGAGGAGGAGGAGGAGGGGGAGGAGAAGCCGCCGAGGAGAAGAAGCAGTGGAGAAGCCGCCGAGGAGAAGCAGTGGAGAAGCCGCCGAGGAGGAGAAGCAGTGGAGAAGCCACCGAGGAGAAAACGGTGGAGAAGCTGCCAAGGAGGAGGAGGAGAAGCAGTGGAGAAGCCGCCGAGAAGAAGCAGTGGAGAAGCCGCTGAGGAGGAGGAAGAGGAGGAGGAGAAGCAGTGGAGAAGCCGCCGAGGAGAAGCAGTGAAGCCGCCGAGGAGGAGAAGCAGTGGAGAAGCCGCAGAGGAGGAGAAGCAGTGGAGAAGCCGCCGAGGAGGAGAAGCAGTGGCGAAGCCGCCCGCGACCTGGATGGGGTAAAGTAGTGCGGGACGGTCAGCTGATAGAGGGCCAAAAAATTGTACGCATATAAAATTTATATCTTTTTCACACACATTGAGCTTTCTTTTGGTGGTATTTGACCACCTCTGGTTTTTATATTTTTAATTATATAAACTAACAAAGACTGAAAACTTTGAAAAAACACAGGGCCCAGCCCAGCCAATCAGCACAGGGTTTTGAACAGAGGGAACAATCACTTGGTTTCTTTTCCCTACTTGCAGGGAAAAGAAGCCAATCGATCTGTAGAAAATAAATCAGCACATATTACACATTTTTTAGGCACACAATTAACCCCTTGATTGCCCCTAGATATGAACCCCTTCCCAGCCAGTGTCAGTACAGTGACAGTGTATATTATTAGCACTGATCACTGTATTAGTGTCACTTGGGAAGTCAGTGGCAGTTAGTCAGTCCCCACAAAGTCTCAGTTCCTGTCAGCTTGCCCGCCACACAGTCCCACTATAAATCGCTGATCACCGCCATTACTAGTATAAAAAAGCTAAACAAATAAAAAGTTCAGTATACATCCCATAGTTTGTAGACACTACAACTTTCATGTAAACCAATCAATATACGCTTATTGGAATTTTTTTTTTTTTTTTTTTACCAAAAGCATGTAGCACAATACATTTTTGCCTAAATGGATAAAGAAATAAGATTTTTACATATTTTTTTTATTGGATGTGTTCTATAGCAAAAGTAAAAAATGCTTTGTTTTTTTGTTTTTTTCAAAATTGTTGGTCTTTTCAGTTCATAGCGCAAAAATATAAAAAACGCAGAGGTGATCAAATACCACCAAAAGAAAGTTCTATTTGTGGGGGAAAAAAGTACATACATTTTTATTTGGGTACAGTCCTGCAGGACCACACAATTGTTAGTTAGCCCCGGAAGGTTTTACCCCCTTAATGACCAGACCATTTTTTTCAATACGGCACTGCATTATTTTAACTGGCAAATGCGCGGTCGTGCGACGCTGTACCCAAATACAATTGACGTCCTTTTATTTCCACAAATAGAGCTTTCTTTTGGTGGTATTTAATCACCTCTGCGGTTTTTATTTTTTGCGCTATAAACAAAAAAAAGACCGACAATTTTGAAAAAAAAATATATATATTTTTTACTTTCTGCTAAACATAGCCAATAAAAAAATGAAAAATTTCTTCATCAATTTAGGCCAATATGTATTCTGCTACATGTTTTGGTAAAAAAAAATCCCAATTAGCGTATATTGATTGGTTTACGCAAAAGTTATAGCGTCTACAAACTATGGGATAGATTAAGGGACTGTATTTATTATTTCACTAGTAATGACGGCGATCAGCAATTTTTAGCGGGACTGCGACATTGCGGCGGACAAATTGGACACAAAGTGACACTTTTGTGGACCATTGACACCAATACAGTGATCAGTGCTAAAAAAAAAATGCACTGACACTATATAAATGACACTGGCAGGGAAGGGGTTAAAATGATGGGGCGCTCAAAGGGTTAAATGTGTTCCCTCAGTGTGCTTACTAACCGTGTGGGGGGTGGACTCACTGCAGGAATAGAGAGATCTGTGCTCCTGATTAGCAGGAATTACAGATCTCTCTGTTCCTGTATGACAGAACGACTGTCTGCTTTGTTTACATCAGCAGACCGCCATTCTGTCATTCCCAGGAGCGATTGCGGGAGGCTGCAGGCCATCGCGGCCACCAGGCCCCGCTGATTGCCTCCCGCTGTGTTCAATTACAGCAAGAACGGGTCGTGCAGGCAACGTACAGGTGTGTTTAGCGCAGCCGGGCCGCCCTGACGCAGTACTTGTGTGGTGGGCGGTCCGGAAGTGGTTAAAGTAACGCATTACTGTGTCGTAAAAAATGGCCTGGTCATAAAGAGGGGGGGTAATTCTTCTGGAGGTCAAGTGGCTATACAAATCCTCCTACATAAGTTTTACCTGTTTGCAGGGCTCAAGTCCTGCGGGAACGTATGGGAACGGAGTTCCTGCACTTTTCCAGTTGGGCTTGATGCACAATGTGGTAGTAGTAGTGGTGGGGGGGAAATCTTGGATGAGTTCCCACACTTTTTTTCCCAGGACTTGAGCCCTGCCTGTTCTTCTCCTATGTACAGCCATTCAAAGTCCAGAATTTATAAAGCTTGTCTGAGCCATCAGAAAAAAGGGGGCAGAGATCTGAAATTACACACTGCAAAGCTCACTGAGTAGAGCTCTGAGAGCTTATTGGAGAGAAGGGACACACCCCCTTGACACAGCACACAGAAACAGAGCCGAGGCTGTCAATCACAGGCTGTGTACTGGAGCTCCCTCCCCTGTCACCTTTTTTTCTCTTGGTGTCAGGAAAACTTGTCAGAAGTGATTTATGCTGATAGCAGAGGAACGAAGCAGGGGACAGAAGTGACACTTAGTGCTCTGGATTGAGACAAGTGCACACTATAGAGGAATATGCTTCGTTCATATTTCATTAAGGGGGGTTATTTTTACATAGACTTATTTTTTACTATTATTTAATATCAGATCAGTAATCCTCCCTCATCCTTCCCTAAATTCTGACAACCCCTAAACGTCGTTCTGAAAGATTCATGACAGATTAGATACATTTGATTTTAGAGCATTTTTCCTCTATTAATATTTAAGGAGGACATTAATCTTTAAAATGCTAAAGGCACAAAGAGGGATAATGTGGCCAGATTTAGAATCGCTCCTAGCAGACGTGTCGCTCCTACCGGTGAGCGGCGGCACATACCTGGGCGGATCACTCCAGCCCTGGCAGATCTCCATCACGTTCACTAAGGCATGCTGATCTGAGACGCCCATTGACTCTTTAGGAATGCCACTGCTATTTAGGAGCCTCTGACCTCCTAAAAATGTCGGCCTCGTTAGTACTTTCCACTGCGGTGAATCGCCCGCCGAACGCACGGGAAAACTCCATCGTTCTTTCAAGGCAAAGTTGGCAAATCTTGGAAAGGCAAAGTTTAACCTACTTAGAGAAGCACTTAGTCTTGTAGGCTGCGAATGTTAAATAAAGACGGGCGCGGAATAGAACATTTTCTGAGATATTTTAAATAAATAATATGTCAAAACGTACCCTATGGGAGAAAAGTTACTACGCATGAAAGGAGACCAATATGACTAAATAGGAACGTTTTATACAGGGAAATGCATTTAAATAGAAAATGTATTTAAAAAAAAAATTGCAGAGCTGTCATCCTGCAAAACACCACGCACATTCGTGCTGCTGGCAAAATCGAATGTTATTAGGCTTTTTTTTTTAGTCCAGGTTGGATGTTCTTCATTCATAGGAATAGTGTGAATCAGGAAGATACCACATTATGGCCACTAGATGGAGCCGACGATCACAATAAATATTAGCTCCATCTAGTGGCTGTAATGTAGTATTTTACGACTTTACGTCACGCCAGCGGACCCCGACGTAAAGGGGAACGCTGCCGACCCTGATGTAAAGGGGAACGCTGCCGACCCCAACGTAAAGGGGAATGCTGCCGACCCCAACATAAAGGGGAACGCTGCCGACCCCAACGTAAAGGGGAACGCTGCCGACCCCGACGTAAAAGGGAACGCTGCCGACCCCGACGTAAAGGGGAACGCTGCTGACCCCGAGGGGTAAGGCATACAATGCATTTAAATACAAAGGAGGTGTACTTTAAAAAAAATTGCAGAGCTGTCATCCTGCAAAACCCCACGCACATTTGTGTTGCTGGCAAAATCAAATGTTATTAGGCTTTTTTTTAGTCCAGGTTGGATGTTCTTCATTCATAGGAATAGTGTGAATCAGGAAGATACCACATTATGGCCACTAGATGGAGCTGACGATCACAATAAATATTAGCTCCATCTAGTGGTTGTAATGTAGTATTTTACAACTTAATGTCACGCTGCGGCCCCTGGCGTAAAGGGGAACGCTGCCGACCCCGACGTAAAGGGGAACGCTGCCGACCCCGACGTAAAGGGGAACGCTGCCGACCCCGACGTAAAGGGGAACGCTGCCGACCCCGACGTAAAGGGGAATGCTGCCGACCCCGACGTAAAGGGGAACGCTGCCGACCCCGACGTAAAGGGGAACGCTGCCGACCCCGATGTAAAGGGGAACGCTGCCGACCCCGATGTAAAGGGGAACGCTGCCGACCCCGAGGGGTAAGGCATACAATGCATTTAAATACAAAGGAGGTGTACTTTAAAAAAATTGCAGAGCTGTCATCCTGCAAAACCCCACGCACATTTGTGTTGCTGGCAAAATCAAATGTTATTAGGCTTTTTTTTTTAGTCCAGGTTGGATGTTCTTCATTCATAGGAATAGTGTGAATCAGGAAGATACCACATTATGGCCACTAGATGGAGCTGACGATCACAATAAATAAGTAGTAGCTCCATCTAGTGGCTGTAATGCAGTATTTTCCGCCCTTACGCTACGCTGCAGACCCCAGCGTAAAGGGGAATGCTGCGGAACCCGACTTAAAGGGGAACTCTGTGGACCCCGACGTAAAGGGGCACTTTGTGGACCCCCCGACATAAAGGGAAGCAGAGCACTACGGACCCTGACGTGAAGGGGAATGCTGTGGACCCTTTACAGGGTCCGCTGAGGGGAACTCTGTGGACCATAATGTAAGAGGGGAACTCTGCGGGCTGTGGTCACCAAAGCCCCCTCTTACATCAGAGTTTACAGGGTTCCTCCTTACCTCTGAGTCTGCAGAGTTTCCCCTTGCACTGTAAGGGTGAACTCTGCTGACTCTGATGTAAAGGGGAATGTTGGGAACTCTGATGTAAGGGGGGCTCTCACATCAGAGTTCAACTTTACACTAGAGTCTGCAGAGTAAATAAACTAAACGGGTTCACTAATGCAATAGGGGAGTGAGGACACGGATTGAAGGGGGGACCTTTATATCAGTGTCCCCTCTTAGCTTAGGGTCTGCACTTGCCCCTTACATCAGTGACCCCCCCCCCCCACAGACCTGCTGTAATTGCATGCAGGCTTTGGTCATCTTCTCCCCGCGCCCCTTCCTTGAAGTCACTTTCAAAAGGAAAGATGCCAAGCGCCATGACGTCACTGCACACAAGCGCCAAGAGTGCAGTCCTGGAGCCAAACGATTAGTAATCGGCTGGGCTTGACTTGGGGGGGTGCTCGGGGACAAGTGAGGTTTTAACAGGCACTTTTCTGCTGCAGAAAAGCCAGGGGCCCGCACAGTGGTGGAACACCAGGGCCCAGTTGCAAGTGTGACCTTTGTGACCCTGGTAGTTCCACCACTGGGTGCAGCCTCTTTATGGGGAATCAAAGCAGTCTGCCCCGTCATACACCACCCAGACCACAAAACAGAGGCTGAGCTGGATGGCAGTCTTGATGCTGCAGCCTTGGGCAGATTTCGCTCAGTCTGAAAAAGGCCCAACACCCCCTTCCTGCAGACTGACAATGGTGCTGTCTGCTGTGCCTCCTGTGCCCATTCGTCTAGAGTAGTGTCTCACTAATACAGGTGGTGTTTTACTGGCCAGATCACCAGGTGAAAACAGAGGAGAAAAAGCCAAAGAAAACAAAACAAATGCAGCCATCACATCTAAAGATTACCTGTAAGCTGTGATATATTATATAATATATTATAATATAATATAATACAATATATTATTATGTATCATATACACTATTTTACCAAAAGTATTGAGACGCCTGCCCTTTACACGCACATGAACTTTAATTGCATCCCAGTCTTGAGGGGGTGTACTAACTTTTGTGAGACACATACATTTACAAATGTACACATGAATTTTAATGGCATCCCAGTCTTAGTCTGTAGGGTTCAATATTGAGTTGGCCCACCCTTTGCAGCTATAACAGCTTCAACTCTTCTGGGAAGGCTGTAGGCGTGTCTATGGGAATGTTTGACCATTCTTCCAGAAGTGCATTTGTGAGGTCAGGCACTGATGTGGACGAGAAGGCCTGGCTCACAGTCTCTGCTCTAATTCATCCCAAAGGTGTTCTATTGGGTTGAGGTCAGGACTCTGTGCAGGCCAGTCAAGTTCCTCCATCCCAAACTCACTCATCCATGTCTTTATGGACCTTGCTTTGTGCACTGGTGTGCACTCATGTTGGAACAGGAAGGGGCCATCCCCAAACTGTTCCCACAAAGATGGGAGCATGAAATTGTCCAAAATGTCTTGGTATGCTGATGCCTTAAGGCTACTTTCACACTGAAGGGTTTTACAGACGCTATTTAGCTAAAAATAGCGTCTGTAAAGCACCTCAAAAATCCCCCCCAATGTGAAAGCCCTGAGTGCTTTTACACTGGGGCGGTGCGCTAGCAGGACATTACAAAAAGTCCTGCAAGCAGCATCTTTGGGGCGGTGAGGGGAGCAGTGATATACCACTCCTCTACCGCCCCTGCCATTGAAATCAATGGCAAACGTTTCCAAAGCGGCTGCACACCGCCTCGGTAGCCCTATCGCTGGTAAAACTCCACTAAAACTAGCAGGGTTTTACAGCGACCACGGCTGCCGCTCAGTGTGAAAGTAGCCTAAGAGTTCCTTTCACCGGAACTAAGGGGCCAAGCTCAAGCCCTGAAAAACAACCCCACACCATAATCCTCCCTCCACCAAATGATTTGGACCACTGCACAAAGCAAGGACCATAAAGAAATGGATGAGCTTGACTGTCCTGACCTCAACCCGACAGAACACCTTTGGGATGAATTAGAGCGGAGACTGCAAGCCAGGCCTTCTCATCCAACATCAGTGCCTGACCTCACAAATGCGCTTCTGGAAGAATGGTCAAACATTCCCATAGACACTCCTAAACCTTGTGGACAGCCTTCCCAGAAGAGTTGAAGCTGTTATAGCAGCAAAGGGTGGGCCAACTCAATATTGAACCCAATGGACTAAGACTGAGAGGCCATTAAAGTTGATGTGCTTGTAAAGGCAGGTGTCCCAATACTTTTGGTAATATAGTGTGTGTGTGTGTATATATATATATATATATATATATATATATATATATATATATATATATTTGTTTTTTGTCTTTTTTTTAATACTGCTTTTGCTGGCCATACACTATACAATCTGATTAAGGGCTCTTTCACACGCATGGATTGTTTGGGTCTGCCTGTCAGTTTTTCAGGCGGACCCGAACGGACGCTCCATTGTCCTCTATGGAGCGACGGATGTCAGTGGTGACATGTCTGCTGACACCCGATCCGCCAAAAACAGACGGATGGAAACTCTATTCGGATTGGATGAACACGGTCAGACGGACAGACGGTTCATTCGATCCTCCATAGAGGAGAATGGAGCTGTGACAGGTCAGAAGTGCAGAGACGGTCCTGTCATCCGATGGCTCAGCGGGGATAAACGGATGGATCCCCGCTGAGCAGAGGAGCCCCGTCAGAACCTAAGCCTAAGGCCCCTTTCACACATACGGACCATTTGTCCTTTTTTCATCCATCCATTGACGGATGAAAAAAACGGACATCAATGCATCTCTATGGAAAAACGGATGACAAGGGATGATCATTCATTTGCATCCATTTTCATCCGCTTCCGTCAACATCCATTTTTTTTTGAACGGATGAAAGTCCGATTTTTCATCCGTCAAAAAAACGGATCAGACGAAAAACGGATGTAAAATGATGAATGGTCCATTTTTCATCCGTTTTTGCATTGGTAGTGGATGTAAAAAAAAAAAAACTGATGAAAAATAATGATGAATACGTGATTGGTTTTGATGTGACGGAACGGATGACGCGATGAACGGTCCACATGTGTGAAAGGGCCCTTCGAGAACAAATAGACCCTTTTAAGGGATTTTTAGGGGGCCAATCAGGAGAAAAACAAAATCTATAAAACCAATAACATTTATTCACATGGATTAAAAACAAGAAAAGGGAAAAAATTGATTAAAAAAAAAATACATATTTCCATAATACAATCCGATTAAATAATAGAAGGACACAGCTGGACAATCCATTCATTTTGTATCCAACCAGGCAGACCCACGCACTGCACAGATCTTAGGGGGATTGTACAATGAGATTGTATAGTGTATGGCCACCTTAATACTGATTTTTTTATTTTTTTTCGCCCTGACACACTTTAAGCCTCATGTTAACATTTCCATTAACGCAGTGGTGTAGTGGATAACACTTTCGCCTGGCAGTAAAAGGGTCGCTGGTTCGAATCCCAACCACGACTACCTGCCTGGAGTCTGCATGTTCTCCCTGTGCGGGTTTCCTCCGGGTACTCCGCTTTCCTCCCACACCCCAAAGACATGCTGGTAGGTTAATGGGCTCCTGTCTAAATTAGCCTAGTATATTTATGAATGTGAGTTAGGGACCTTAGATTGGAAGCTCCTTGAGGGTAGGGACTGATGAATGTACAAGCGATGTGTAAATTGACGGCGCTATAGAAGTACCTGAAATAAATAAATAAGCCGGGATTGGAGAAAGTTTCTTTGCGCACAAATATGGGTCAGGCTGCGTTCTATTCATCCCGGCTGACGGGCGGAGGGGCTCTTTGTAAAAGCCGTCTTGTTGGCGTCTTTTTTTCTGGGTTAAGGCAGCGCTGCGTCTGGCGAGGATCATGTATTAAACATGCCATGACTCCGAGCTCCCACTACACTCCGGGCCGGGGAGGGACTTCAGTCCTCTAAAGTATGTCACTGAGCCGCTTGGAAGGACAGCAACAGACTTCAAACTAAATTCCACATGCTGCCATGTGCTATTTTGGGCGCAGCGGCGGTGTGACAACACGACGCGGGCGCCTGCCATGAATCCACCACACTGAGCTGAAAAAAAATAAAATAATAATAAATTGATGGGACTAAACCTGCTTTAATGTTATTTCACATCCAATCGCGGCGAAAGAATTGAGGGCAGTGGGCGGAGCGATCACTCCCATCTATAGGTGATATAGAATATAGAGGGGGGATAGGGAACGTCATTGTGGGCTCAGCAGGCGGTGGAGAGAGTCACCGGAGCCCGCTTGTAATACATACCGCCGCCATCGGCTAAAAATAAAAGATCTGTCTTGGGCACACTCTGGGGAATTCAGGAAAACGATTACAGCATGGTAGCAGTGTTGCCAACCGCCAGTAAATTTACTGACAGTTTGTAAAAAACAGTGATTTTCACAAATGTCTATAAATATCAGAGTCTGATAATTTGCCATGCTGTGCTGACTTTAAGTGTAAACCGGGCAAACTACTTGATATGGGTATTGTCAGTGTTTCCAGGTTGTGTTTAAATATCAATTGTCTTCATTTTTAATAGGATTTCAGTTATTTTTCAGGTTGCCATAAAAAATGTCCTCCGCCAGTAAATTTCCCATGTTTTGCCAGTAAAAAACGCTGGGGTAGGTTGGCAACCCTGCATGGTAGATCCCTTAAAGCGAAGCTTCGCCCCATCATGTTGTGCTGCCTCGCCCCCCTCCCTCTCCTGCCAATGGATACAGCGCCTTGAAAAAGTATTCATACCCCTTGAAATCTTCCTTATTTTCTCATGTTACATCCAAAAACGTAAATGTATTTTATTGGGATTTTATGTGATAGACCAACACAAAGTGGCACAGAATTGTGAAGTGGAAGGAAAATGATAAATGGTTTTCAAAATGTTTTACTAATAAATCTGTGAAAAGTGTGGGGGGGGCATTTGTATTCAGCCCCCCTTTACTTTGATACCCCTAACCAGGGGTAGGCAACCTGCGGCCCTCCAGCTGTTGCAAAACTACAAGTCCCATCATGCCTCTGGGAGTAATTGTACCAGTCAGCCTTGCAATGCCTCATGGGAAATGTAGTTCTACAACAGCTGGAGGGCCTCAGGTTGCCTACCCCTGCCCCTAACTAAAATCTAGTGGAAGCAATTGCCTTCAGAAGGCACTTAATTAGTAAATAGAGTCCACCTGAGTGTAATTTAATTTCAGTATAAATACAGCGGTTCTGTGAAGCCCTCAGGGGTTTGTTAGACTCGGTTCACGAAGGGGCCATCTGACTTCAGGCACGACTTCATAGGCGATTTGAAAGCGACTTCAGCTCAACTTTGTGTGACTTTGAGCGACTTACAAAGCGACCTCCATGCCAGGTGACTTTGCCTGTGGCCAATCAGAGAATAAATCTCTTCTGACCTCATTCCTTTTACCCGAGTAAATTATTTTCTTTCTCCTGTAAAGTCGCTTCAATATAGATGAGGATCCGACTTGGAAGCGACTTCCATTGAATTCTATGGGCACAAGTCGGATAGAAGTCGCCTTGAAGTAGTACAGGAACCTTTTTCTGACTTCAGTAGTGTACACAGAGGCGGCTCTCTAATTAGGCAAATTAGGCAGTCGCCTAAGGCCTCATACTCACGGGGGCCTCGCAACCACCTAATTTGACACTGACACCAGCACTTTAAAGCTCTTAATTATATGCAATTTATAAAGTTAATTTTTTTATCGCTTGAATTATTTTTCCCCATTATGCGTGTGAGTGAGTAGGGCCTCATGTCTAGGTTTTGCCTAAGGCCTCACAAAGCCTAGAGCCACCTCTGAGTGTACATTAAGATGGCTCTCATTCACTTCAATGGGATTTCTTCTGTCAAGCGACTTGGGGTGACACAAGTCGGCTCCCAAGTCACTGTAGAATGAATCGGCTCTTAGAGAACCTTAGTGAACAAACAGCATCATGAAGGCCAAGGAACACAACAGACAGGTCAGGGATAAAGTTGTGGAGAAGTTTAAAGCAGGGTTAGGTTTTTAAAAAATATATCAAGCTTTGAACATTATTATTATTATACAGTATTTATATAGCGCGACAGTTTGCGCAGCACTTTACAATATTAAGGTAGACCGTACAATACAATACAGGAGGAATCAGAGGGCCCTGCTCGTTAGAGCTTACAATCTAGGAGGGAGGGTTAAATGATACGAAAGGGCAATAACTGTGGGGGATGAGCTGATTGAGAAAAAAAAATTGCAGTTGTTAGGTGGCGGCAGGATAGGCTTCCCTGAAGAGAAACGTTTTCAGGGATCGCCTAAAGGTGGATAGATTTGGGGACAGTCTGACAGATTGGGGTAGGGAGTTCCAGAGGATGGGAGCGGCTCTGGAGAAGTCTTGGAGGCGAGTATGTGAGGAGGTGATGAGGGAGCTGGAGAGCAGGTCTTGAGAGGAGCGAAGATGACATTTAGGTTGGTATTTTGAGACTAGGCTGGTGATGTAGCTGGGGGCAGAGTTGTGGATGGCTTTGTAGCTCATTGTTAGTATTTTGAACTTAATTTGTTGGGCGAGTGGCAGCCAATGGAGGGATTGGCAGAGAGGGGTGGCAGACGATGAACGGTTTGTAAGGTGAATGAGTCTGGCAGCGAACATCTCATGGAGCACTGTTCAATCGATCATCTGAAAATGGAAAGAGTATGGCACAACTGCAAACCTACCAAGACATGGCCGTCCACCTAAACTGACCGGCCGGGCAAGGAGAGCATTAATCAGAGAAGCAGCCAAGAGGCTCATGGTAACTCTGGAGGAGCTGCAGAGATCCACAGCTCAGGTGGGAGAATCTGTCCACAGGACAACTATTAGGCCTCATACACATGGACGTTTTTTGACGCCGGCGTTTCCTGGCGTTTTTTGCAGCTCTCCATGTTAGTCAATGGCCCCATAAAAACGTCGGCGTTTTTGAGCTGTAGGTGGCGTCGGCGTTAGTGAGCAGAAAGTAGAACCCATGGCCAGCGCGTTCTGAGGCTGTAACGTTTTGACGTTTTTTGACGCCGACGCCACAAAACGCCAACGCCACCTAATATTGTACCGGCGTTTTCTGGCGTTTTTTGACACCGACGTTTTTAGGTTGAAAAATAGCAGAGGGATGATTTTTTTTAAAAAAACGCCTATTGACGCCGACGCTCACTAACGCTCAAAAATGCCAATGCATAACGCCAAAAAACGGCGACTTTTTTTCCTTGACGTCGGGCCCGACATTTTTGTTTATTTTTTTAGATACACCCGTGTGTATGAGGCCTTAGTCTTGCACTCCACAAATCTGGCCTCTATGGAAGAGTGGCAAGAAGAAAGCCATAAGAAGTCTCATTTGCAGTTTGCGAGAAGCCATGAGGGGGACACAGCAAACATGTGGAAGAAGGTGCTCTGGTCAGATGAGACCAAAATAAACTATTTGGCCTAAAAGCAAAACTCTATGTGTGGCTGAAAACTAACACTGCACATCACCCTGAACACTCCATCCCCACTGTGAAACATGGTGGTGGCATCATATTGTGGGGATGCTTTTCCTCAGCAGGGACAGGGAAGCTGATCAGAGTTGATGGGAAGATGGATGGAGCCAAATACAGGGCAATCTTAGAAGAAAACCTGCAAAAGACTTGAGACTGGGATGGATGTTCACCTTCCAGCAGGACAACGACCCTAAACATAGAGCCAGAGCTACAATGGAATGGTTTAGATCAAAGCAGATTCATCTGTTAGAATGGCCCAGTCAAAGTCCAAACCTAAATCCAATTGAGAATCTGTGGCAAGACTTGAAAATTGCTGTTCACAGACGCTCTCCATCCAACCTGACAGAGCTTGGGGTATTCTGCAAAGAAGAATGGGCAGAAATGTCCTCTCTAGATGGGCAAAGCTGGTAGAGACTTCCCCAAAAAGACTTGCAGCTGTAATTGCAGGAAAAGGTGGCTCTACAAAGTATTGATTCAGGGGGGGGCGCTATACAAATGCCCCCCACACTTTTCAGATATTTATTTGTAAAAGATTTTGAAAACCATTTATCATTTTCCTTCCACTTCACAATTATGTGCCACTTTCTGTTGGTCTATCACATAAAATCCCAATAAAATACATTTACGTTTTTGGCTGTAACATGAAAAAAAAGGGGAAAATGTCAAGGGGTATGAATACTTTTTCAAGGCACTGTAGGTGGTCTATAAATGCTTAGAGGTAAGTGGTTGTTGCAGTAAGTAATCCGACTCATAGGGAACCACAGGGCACGCCAGTGGCGAGAGTTGTCACATCACAACGTTCGCTCCATAGATGGCAACCTGGCAAAAGAAAGCAGCTGCTTCCATCGTGTAAAACCGCCTGATTTATTTCTTATAATTCTGTCTATGAAGTCACAGTCTATCCAACGAGACAAACATTCAGCACCGCTGGTTCCAGACCCAATGTGCGCAATGACGTCATACAGCAATCATTAGATGTGGTGACTGCATCAGTGTTCTTTTCTTTGCCTTCTTTCCCTCTGTTTTAACCTGGTGACGACCAGTAACACACAACCTGTAGTAGTGAGACAACTCTGGATGAATGTGCACAGGAGGCACAGCAGCATTGTCAGTGTATGGGGAGGGAAGTGTATTAGACACACCACCTGTATTAGTGAAAGACAACTCTGGATGAATGTGCACAGGAGGCACAGCAGCATTGTCAGAGTATGGGGAGGGAAGTGTACTAGACACACCTCCTGTAGTAGTAAGACAACTCTGGATGAATGAGCACAGGAGGCACAGCAGGCAGCAGCACTGTCAGCCTGGGGGGGAAGCAAGTGTATTAGACACACCTCCTGTATTAGTGAAACAACGCTGGATGAATGAGCACAGGAGCCACAGCAGACAGCAGCATTGTCAGTGTATGGGGTGGGAAGTGTACTAGACACACCTCCTGTATTAGTGAGATGCGACTCTGGATGAATGAGCACAGGAGGCACAGCAGACAGCAGCATTGTCAGTGTATGGGGTAGGAGGTGTACTAGACACACCTCCTGTATTAGTGAGACAATGCTGGATGAATGAGCACAGGAGGCACAGCGGACAGTACCATTGTCAGTCTGGGGGGGGGGGGTGTACTAGACACACCTCCTGTATTAGTGAGATACAACTCTGGATGAATGAGCACAGGATGCAAAGTAGACAGCAGCATTGTCAATGTATGGGGAGGGAAGTGTATTAGACACACCTCCTATATTAGTGAGATACAACTCTGGATGAATGAGAACAGGAGGCACAGCAGACCGCAGCACTGTCAGTCTGAGGGGAGGGGAGTGTTAAATGCAAATTTAGATGCCATAACAAATCAAAGCCAAATCCCAGCTAACATTTTAAAATCAGCAAACTTTTTTTTTCCTTTTGGGATAAGGGCCAGTTCATATCAGTCAGTCCAGTGTGTTTTTTTTTTTCTGCATAAAAATTAGGTTGTATGGTTTTCTATGGCATAGTTCACACCAGTGCTTGCAGTTCCAGTGCGTACCAGAAAAAAAAAAAAAAAAAAAAAAAAAAAGTAAAACATGCTGCATTTATCCTGCACTGGACTTTACTAGAAAGCTGTAAACTGCATCAAAAACACACCAAAAAGGCATCAAAACTGCGTCAAAAACGCGCATGCAGAAAAGCATCTGGAATGCAACAGGACTGCGTTCCTAAGATGTGAACTGGCCCTTGGTTTTACATGGAATAAAGAAAAGCTGATCCTTATAAGCACCCCTGCCAGTGGTAAGTAGTTTATCTCATCCATGTAAACTGATACATCCTGCTGGAGAGCTTGAGCTTGTGAAAAACAACAGACTTGCTGGCCGGATCACCAGATGAATATAGAAGAAATCCTTAAGGAAGAAAACGAATGCAGTCATCACATCTTAGAATTGGTAAGCTGCGATAAAATAAATGTTTTTAAAACACTGTAAACGGCGTTCAAAGAAACTTTAGCATTTCTTTTTTTCTTTCGGTATCAAAGACAGAGAAAAATACTAATTAGCACTCAGTGCAAGTTCCAGAACACGGCCAAAGAATCCTCCAGTCAATGGCGGCACCAAAGGGGGGCTGCAAGGATTCAGCCTGCCAAGCCGTGAAAGGGAGGATGAGAAGATGGGGGGGGGGGGGTGATGAATATGCGGAGTGACAATTTTTTTTTTCTTGTGGCCTCAGTGCCGCACCCACCAGAACACCCAATATCAATGGGAGAGATGTCCCCGAGCCAATCAGAGGAAGCCGGACTTTCCTGGCACCAGGGCTGAAAAGCACGAGTTCCATGCTGAACCCAACATAGGAAGTGCTCTGCTCTGCTATAATCCAGCCTGGAAATAAAGATTCTCTACATACTTCTGTCCTGGTGACCGCATGCCCTTGTGTTCTATCCTCCCCTTCACCTTCTCAACTGCTCAGCTTCCAACAGACGCAAGAAACTTCCAACACAGGGGGTGCTTAACCCCTTCCATACCGGCCACTTTCCCCCCTCCTGCCCAGCACAATTTTCAGCTTTCAGCGCTGTCACATTTTGAATGACAATTGAGCGGTCGTGCGACGCTGCACCCAAGCTACATTTTTATCATTTTTTCCCCACAAATAGAGCTTTCTTTTGGTGGTATTTGATCACCACTGGGGTTTTATTTTTTGCTAAACAAACTAAGAAAGCCCGAAATTTTTGAAAAAAGAAAAACTTCTTTGTTTCGGTTATAAAATGTTGTTTTCTCCTTCACCGACAGCCACTGATGAGGAGGCACTAATATGTAGAACTGATGGGCACTGATAGGCTACACCGATATGCAGCACTGATGGGCACCGATAGGCTACACCGATATGCAGCACTGATGGGCACCGATAGGCTACACTGATATGCAGCACTGATGGGCACAGAGAGGCTACACTGATAGGCACTAATAGATGGCACTGATAGGCAGCACTGAGGAGGTACTGACAGTGATTACTGATGGGCACTGATTGGCATCTGTCAAGGGCACTTCACAGGTGTTACTGATGGGCACTTTGATGGGCAGTGACTGGCAGCTGATGGGGCACCGACTGGAAGCTGATGGGGCACCGACTGACAGCTGTGGTGGGCACCGACTGGCAGCTGTGGTGGGCACCGACTGGCAGCTGTGGTGGGCACCTCTGATGGGGACTGTGCTGATAATCAATGCTCTGATTATCAGCGCACACCAACCCTCTGACAGGAGAGCCGCTGATCGGCACTCCATGTCAGCGCGAACTGAGGAAAGCCCATTACTGGCACTTCTTGATTGGTCACAGCTGATCACGTGGTAAAGAGCCTCCGTCAGAGGCTCTTTACCAGGATCGGAGATGCAGTGTGTCAGTGACACACCACACCTCCATTTGACCACCCACGGGCGCGCAATCACGGGTTATCCTGCTGGACGTTATGGGACGCCCAGTCAGGATAACAGAACCACTTCCCAGCCGTCATTCTGCTATATGGCGGGCGGAAAGTGGTTAAAGTACAAGAAAAGGTTGCTCAATACCCACCTGTTGAGCTCCAGACACCAGAAGTTTAAGACTGGGTTCACACTTATGCGATGCCAGACATTGCATGGGATTCGCCTTGCATTGCTGTGCACATCACATGCGATGCAAATTCAGCCATACAGTTTGTATGGCTGCATCATATTTGCACCAAAATGGTGCAGGACCCTTTTTTTGGTCCACGCTGGAATCGGAACGCATGGGTATTAGAATCCATGCAATCCGATTCCACAGTTCGCACTTCGTTCTGAGAACCAATTTGGGGGTGTAATTAACTTTACATTGACACCCGCATCGGTTCACAGAGCGCAGTGTGAAGTGCCTGCGAGTCAGATGCGATGCGGGAACCCACACAGGAATCTTTGCGATTCCCGCATCACATCAGTGTGTCCCAAAGGATATACGTTCACCGGCCACTTTATTAGGTACACCTGTTCAATTGTTTGGTACCACAAATTGCTAATCAGCCATTTGCATGGCAGCAACTCAATGCATTTAGGCTGTCCGATCAGGTCTGTCTGTCAGTTTTTCAGGTGGACCTGATCGGACCCTGCATTGTTTTCTATGGAGCGGTGGATATCCACTGACACCCACCGCCATCCGATCCGATCTGCCAAAAAACAGATGGATGGTGGTCCTATTTCCCATCCAGAGGATCGGATGGAAACAGACAGGTGGACCGTTTCCATCTCATTGCCCCATAGAGGAGAGCAAGACGGTCTGTGTCCGCTCTGCATAGTAGGGCAGACACAGACTTGTCATCCGTCTGCTCAACTGAGAGATCCCCCTTGAGCAAGCAGATTTCACATAGCGGAAGCGCCTGTGTGAAAAAGGCCTTAGGCATCTAGACGTGGTGAAGACAACTTGTTGAAGTTCAAACCAAGCATCAGAATGGGGAAGAAAGGGGATTTAAGGGACTTTGAATGTGGCATGGTTGTTGTTGCCAGACGGGCTGGTCTGAAGATTTCAAAAACTTCTGATCTACTAGGATTTTCGCGCACAACCATCTTTAGGGTTTACAGAGAATGGTCCAAAAAAGAGAAAATATCCGGTGAGCGGAAGTTGTGTGGAGGAAAATGCCTTGTTGATTTCAGAGGTCAGAGGAGAATGAGCAGACTGGTTAGTTTGAGGTGATAGAAAGGCAACAGTAACTCAAATAACCACTCAGAATACCATCTCTGAATGAACACCACATCGAACCTTGAATCAGATGGGCTACAGCAGCAGAAGACCATACCGGGTGCCAAAATTGGACAATAGAAGATTGGAAAAACGTTGCCTGGTCTGAGGAGTCTCAATTTCAGCTGCGACATTCAGATGGTGGGGTCAGAATTTGGTGAAAACAACATGGATCCATCCTGCCTTGTATCAACAGTTCAGGCTGGTGGGGGTGTAATGGTTTGGGGGGGTATTTTCTTGGAACACTTTGGGCCCCTTGGTACCAATTGAGCATCGCCACAGCCTACCTGAGTATTGTTGCTGACCATGTCCATCCCTTTATGACTACAGTGTCCCCATCTGATGGCTCCTTCCAGCAGGATAATGCACCATGTCACAAAGCTCCAATCATCTCATCACTGGACAATGAGGTCACTGCACTCCAATGGCCTCCACACTCCCCACATCTCATCCAATAGAGCACCTTTGGGATGTGGTGAAACGGGAGATTCGCATCATGGATGTGTGGCTTACAAATCTTCAGCAACTGCGTGATGTTATCATGTCACTATGGACCAAAATCTCTGAGGAATGTTTCCAACACCTTGTTGAATTTATGCCATTAAGAATGAAGGCAGTTCTGAAGGCAAAAGGGCGTCCAATCCGGTACTTCCAAGGTGTACCTAATAAAGTGAGTGTAAATCCACTGTGTGCACCAAATGCCTTTGCAAACCCAAATATTACCTTGTAAAAGTAGCACAGACCTCATCACTGTGCTGTACATAAAAGGACCAAACAGACAACCACAAGTGATGACTAAGTGCTCAACCTGGAGATGCAGCCCTCTTAAGGTCGGAGATTCTTGCAACTGTAAAACAAAAGGGCACTAACGCCTAGTGCATTACCGATGGCACTTTATGGAGGATAAAAAGAGTACATACTCACAAAAAAAAAAAAAAAGTTAAAATTAATGTCATAAAACCAGCTAACAAGTTTCGGGGGACATGCCCCCTTCTTCAGAGAAAAAAAAGGGGGCATGTTCCCCGAAACTTGTCAGCTGTTTGCGACTATCTTCTCTTTTTATCCTTCAAAGTATTGTTGGTACCGCACTAGGCGTCTGTGCCCTTTTTTTTTTCTTTTCTACTGTGCTGTCCACAGTCTGTGCAGAGAGCAGAGCTGTGGGAGGGACCCAGCAGGCCTCACCCACTACAGGCTGTCTGGAGAAAGTTACAGGAGGGGGCGGAGACAAGACCGGTCATCCTGCAGAAGGAGAGCGTCAGTGACCGATCTTTATTACAGGAAGCTCCTGCATAAAGGCAAAGTTTACTTTTTTAAAAGTTTTCCATGGTCCATGGTGGATCGCTTTTAAGAGGCATTAGAAAGACAGAGAGGATGGGATATGTCTCCTTACCCTCCCCTGATTTAACCCTCAAAATACCAACCCACCATCCCTCAGCCAGTTGCAGGGTGGTTGCAGCACAGCCCCATTCACCCTAATAGGTCATACTTGGAAGCGGTACCGCCTGTCAAATGTGACATGCCATTTAATTTGTGCTGCGGCCGTGAAGCAAAGCATTGCATGGGTACAGCCCTGAGCGGCTGCATTGCTGTGTTTAGGTGTGCAGTTAAACTGTGGCTCTACCACGGCGCTTTGCTTTGGAGCCACAACAAAAATGATTACCCCGTTGTACTTGGTGGGCATTACCACCTCCGAATATGACCCATTCAATGCAATGCAAGTGGTTGTGGCACAGTGGTTCGGCATTTCCAGGGTTAAAATGTCTCACAGGTGCAGCAATAGGGGGTATCAAGCAATCCATTGTGGAGCCGTAATTGTAAAAAAGCTAAAAACCAAGTTTACCTTTCCTATAAACACATTATGCAGTCAAGGAGCTCCAGTGGGTTGAAAAACGCTGCGCAGCTTTGAAATATTTACTGGGCGGCCATGAGCGGCATTGCCAAAGCCCGCTGAAAAAACTCCCTGCCTCGGATCTGGGGCGCTTCCAGGGTTGCCAATCTCCCACTGCATTTTGTACTGACAAAACATGGGAAATTTACTGACAGAGCACATTTTTTACTGACAACTTGAAAAATGACAGAACTCCTATTAAAAACAAAGACAATCAATATTTAATAACAATGACAATATGCATAACCAGTAATTTGCCTGGTTTACACTTACAAAAGTCAACACAGCATGACAAACTATCAGCCCCTGATATTTACGGACAGCTGTAAAAGTCACTGGTTTTTAGAAACAGTCAGTAAATTTACTGACGGTTGGCAACCCCAGGCACTTCATGCTCCAGCATCACAGAGAGTGCTCTTCCTTCTTCAACACCATGCAGCATTCGGAGCGGCCAAGACTCAAGCATTTAGTTTTCCCAGGGTTAGGCTTTAACTGCTTCCTGTCCACCCATAGCCTATAAATGGCGGACGGGAAGCAGTGCCAATGTGGGCTGACGTACCTGAATGTCAGCCCATATCAGCGCCCTCCTGCACAGCTCACAGAGCACGCACCCAGGAGCTGGCTGATCTGTGTGTCACCCGGACATAGCGGATCACATTACTGCTGTGTCCGGGTAATCACATGGAGTTTTACCATGTGATTGCTGTGTCCAATCACATTAGTAAACAAGTAAAAGTAAACATCGCTGTGAGAGAAGAGAGAACCGATGCTGCAGCCTGTGAGAGTACAACCAGCCTGCCCTGCCCCAGAATCCCTAATCACTGCCCCAGTGTAAATAAACAGCAGCCAGCCCCTGTCATCTGTCCCATTACTCCCAATAACACCGCCATACACCATACCATCCAGATCACCAGTATACCAGCGTTCTGATCACCGCCATACCTCATACCAATACCTTGATCACCACCATACCAGCGTCCCCATACCAGTATTCTGATTACCCAATATGCCATACCAACATCCTGATCACCGCCATACCCCATACCAGCTTCCTAATCACCCTATATGCCAAACCAGCATCCTGATCACCCCATATGCCATACCAGGATCCTGATCACCAACACACCCCATGGTAGCATTCTGATCACCCCATATGCCATACCAGCATCCTTATCACCATCATGCCCCATACCAGCACCCTGATCACCGCCATACTCGATACCAGTGTTCTGATCACCCCATATGCCATACCAGTGTCCTGCTCACTGCCATAGCCCATACCAAAATCCTGATCACTGCCATACCCCATACCAGCATCCTGATCACCGCCATACACCATACCAGCGTCCTGATCACCCCATATGCCATACCAGCATCCTGATCACCGCCATACACCATACCAGCGTCCTGATCACCCCATATGCCATACCAGCATCCTGATCAGCGCCATACCATCATTCTGATCACCCCATATGCCATACCAGCATCCTGATCACCAACATGCCCCATACCAGCACCCTGATCACAGCCATACTCGATACCAGCATCCTGATCACCCCATATGCCATACCAGTGTCCTGCTCACCGCCATACACCATACCAGCATTCTGATCACCACATATCAGCGTCCTGATCACCCCATATGCCATACCAGCATCCTGATCACCGCCATACACCATACCAGCATTCTGATCACCACATATCAGCGTCCTGATCACCCCATATGCCATACCAGCATCCTGATCACCACCATATCATCATTCTGATCACCCCATATGCCATACCAGCATCCTGATCACCGCCGTACCATCATTCTGATCACCCCATATGCCATACCAGCGTCCTGATCACCGCCATAGCCCAAACCAGCATCCTGATCACCGCCATACACCATACAAGCGTCCTGATCACCCCATATGCCATACCAGCATCCTAATCACTGCCATACCCCATACCAACATTCTGATCACCGCCATACCAACGTCCTGACAACCCCATATGCTATACCAATGTCTTGATCACCACCATACCCCATACCAGCGTCTTGACCACGGTCATACCAGCTCCCCACATTTTAGGGTCTCAACTGATCAATTTTCAGATATATATCCCATAGTTTGTAGACTGTATAACTTTCACACAGACTTAATTATACACACTGTTTTGGGTTATTTTTACCCAATAAATGTAGTGGAATACATTTTGGCCTAAATTTATGAATATTATTTATTTGCAAAATTTTATATCAAAACGAAGCAAAAAATGTTTGTTTGTTTTTCCAAGTATTTCGGTAGGTTTCCATTTATATCACAAAAATAAAAGAAACCGGTTGTGATTAAATACTAGCAAAAGAAAGCTCTGTCTAAAAAAAAAAAAAAAAAAAAAAAACCATTTCATATGGGTACAGTGTTGCATGATGGAGTAATTGTCACTCAAAGTGTGACAGCGCTGAAAGTTGGCCTGGACTGAAAAGATGGGAGTGTCCAGACTTGAAATAGTTAAAGCTCCATGCTCGCTTTCCTTTGGATCCCATGCAGTTCAGTTTGACTAATGTGATTGAAGAGAACAAGCCCTAGGGAAAGTCATAGTCTAAAATTGGAGCTTACAGAAGGCTGAGGACTCTCTCCCCACCCCCACATTACAGCAATGAATGCCCGGGATGCCAATCGGAAAGCAGGAGAGAGGAGGCGGCATGAGTATGTGCAGCTTGATAGGGCTGAAAGATTTTACATGTACATAGCACATAGGCCTCATGCACACTGGACGCTTTGGCCATCTCTCCTAGACGCCTTTCCTCCTAGCAATGCTTGACGCTCGGGTGTTAATTCATTTAATTGCTTTGAAGAATAATTTATTCTGGCCCCTGAAATTAATTAATGCTCAAGCACTAAACGTGCCTAGCGTTAATGCGCATTTGCATGCGTTTAGATGCGTCAAGCTTTTTTTTTTTTTTCTGCCAAAACGCCACCTCTTCTGGGCGCGCTGGCAATGAGGTTTCTTTTTCTGCCTACAAACTCTTCACCAGTCACTTTATTAGGTACACCTGTTCAATTGCTTGGTAACACAAATTGCTAATCAGCCAATCCCATGGCAGCAACTCAGTGCATTTAGGCATCTAGACATGGTAAAGACGACTTGCTGAAGTTCAAGCCAAGCATCAGAATGGGGAAGAAAGGGGATTTAAGTGACTTTGAACGTGGCATGGTTGTTGGTGCCAGACGGACTGGTCTGAGTATCAGGAAATTTGAATCGGTCTCTCTGACCTGTGGTAAGGCACAGACAGCTGTTCAACCATCTGGCGGAATTGATCATTGGAAGCATCGAAGGTGGTGTCCCTATCCATCTGAGTCCAAGTGGTCATCCCATCTGGTAACCAAGTGACAAGGAGGAACTCCATCCAAACAGCACAGGGGCGTCTTAACCCACTTTTTAGGGTAAGGGTACCCATCATCTTACTCACTGTGCATGAAAACACGTGGTGTCCGTTTGTGATTCAAAGCCTCAATACCAGCTTTGTCTGGTAAGAGCATAGGCGTGCGCACAGGGTGTGCCAGGTGTGCCTGGGCACACCCTAATCACCCTGTGTTGGGCAGATTCCCCCTGCTGCCTGGCTGCAGAGAAAGGGACAGCAGAATCTCTGTCCTCAATCCCTTTTCTTTGTCTCAAAGTGAGACATCACCCCTTGATATTTCACCAAAGCCCTCCCAATGGGGCTCCTAAAAAAAAAAAAAAAAAAAAAAAAAAAACTATTGTGAAAAAAAAAGATAAAATTGTAAAAAGTAATAATAAAATAAAAAAAATATATAAAAACACGACTGACACCAATCTCTGCCCCTTTGACGCCATCCACTGCTCTACCAACACTGTCCATTGCCCTACTGATATATATATACATGCATGTGTGTTTGGGGTTTTGGGGTGCACACCCTAATGCAATAGGCTGCACACACCTATGGGTAAGAGTACCCATTTTTTTTTTCCGGTAAGCACGTAGATGTCACTTATTTACAAAAGCTTATGTAATCCTATGGATGTTCACTTTTGCTGATCAATTCCCTCTTAAGGAATATTCAATCGGAACACTGTATATGCATTTATAATTTACTTTTTTATAAGACTATTTTTTGGTGGTTTTCCTTTTGGAGTGCGGCATGTTTATATATGTATTTCAAAAACTTCTGATCTACTAGGATAACCATCTCTAGGGTTTACAGAGAATGATCCGAAAAAGAGAAAATATCCAGTGAGCGGAAGCTGTGTGGATGAAAATGCCTTGTTGACGTCAGAGGAGAATGGCTAGACTCGTTTGAGATGATAGAAAGGCAACAGTAACTCAAATAACCACTCGATACAATCAAGGTATGCAGAATACCATCTCTGAACTCACAACACATCGAATCTTGAAGGAGATGGGCTACAGCAGCAGAAGACCAAACCTGTCCGTTAAGAACAGGAAACTGAGGCTACAATCCACACAGGATCACCAAAATTGGACAATAGATTGGAAAAACGTTGCCTGGTCTGATGAGTCTCAATTTCAGCTGTGACATTCAGATGGTGGGGTCAGAATTTGGTTCAAACAACATGGAAAGCAAGGATCCATCCTGCCTTGTATCAACGGTTCAGGCTGCTGGTGGCGGTGTAATGGTGTGGGGGATATTTTCTTGGCATATTTTGGGTACCAATTGAGCATAGTTTAAACACCACGGCCTACCTGAGTATTGTTGCTGACCATGTCCATCCCTTTATGACTACAGTGTCCCCATCTTCTGATGGTTCCTTCCAGCAGGATAATGCACCATGTCACAAAGCTCCAATCATCTCACCACTGGACAATGAGGTCACTGCACTCCAATGGCCTCCACAGTCAACACATCTCATCCAATAGAGAATCTTTGGGATGTGGTGGAACGGGAGATTCGCATCATGGATGTGCAGCCGACAAATCTGCAGCAACTGTGTGATGCTATCATGTCACTATGGGCAAAAACCTGAGAAACGTTTCCAGCACCTTGCTGAATCTATGCCATGAAGAATTAAGGCAGTTCTAAAGGCAAAAAGATGTTACAACCCGATGCTGGCAAGGTGTACCTAATATTTAGAGGCAGAAAAAAAATGCCACATGCGCCTAAGAGAAGTGTGAAAAACATGCAGTGTGCATGAGGCCTAAGCATCAGTTTGATTTGATGTTGGCATGCAGTCATGTAGTAGCCCCTCTAGATGGAACCCCCCCCCCCCCCCACCTTCCAACTGGAAGAGCACAAGGGGTTCCAGACCTTGATTGCCACATTCATCCTCTGATGACCTGACATGCACTTACACTCTTCTGCTTACAATGCCAATCTGCCCATTTCTCATGAGGCACTACATAATGGGACGTCTTCTGCACATTATCAGCAGAGACAACTAGAAAGATAACAATCGCCACATGCATCCTCTGCTGACCTGACATGCACTTCCACTCAACTGCTTACGTTGGGCAATCTGCTCATTACTCAGGAGGCACTATATAACGGAACTATATAATGGAACTATATAATGGAACTATATAACGTAACGTCTTCTACACTTTATCAGCAGAGACAACCAGAATATTAAAAGAAAAGAAGTTTCCAGT
>BLSH010479914.1:143399-161219 GCA_018402905.1 Glandirana rugosa
AGCGTCAGTCTGATTTGATGTTGGCATGCAGTCATGTAGTAGCCCCCTCTAGACGGGACCCCCACCTTCCAACTGGAAGAGCACAAGGGGTTCCAGACCTTGATTGCCACATTCATCCTCTGATGACCTGACATGCACTTACACTCTTCTGCTTACAATGCCAATCTGCCCATTTCTCATGAGGCACTACATAATGGGACGTCTTCTGCACATTATCAGCAGAGACAACTAGAAAGATAACAATCGCCACATGCATCCTCTGCTGACCTGACATGCACTTCCACTCAACTGCTTACGTTGGGCAATCTGCTCATTACTCAGGAGGCACTATATAACGGAACTATATAATGGAACTATATAATGGAACTATATAACGTAACGTCTTCTACACTTTATCAGCAGAGACAACCAGAATATTAAAAGAAAAGAAGTTTCCAGTCTGTTAGATGCCCCACGGCAGCCCAGTGAGGTCCACATACCTACAGTCAATATCTGAACTATATAGATCAGGGATATGCAATTAGCGGACCTCCAGCTGTTACAAAACTACAAGTCCCATCATGCCTCTGCCTCTGGGTGGCATGCTTGTGGCTATCAGAGTCTTGCTATGCCTCATGGGATTTGTAGTTCTGCAACATCTGGAGGTCCGCTAGTTGCATATCCCTGATATAGATAGTGAGGTTGTCACTAGATATAGATAAAAAACCTGGTATCTTGTGACCATAACATTTTTAAGGGGTAACTTAGGCCTTGCTTCAGAATTCTAGTACGGTATGAAAATAGGGGTGGGGGTAGAGTCTGGAGCATTAAAAGACCCACAAATGTATTGTAGGCCCCAACATCAAAATAGACTTCTTTGACATTGACCCCCTAATGCCATCTGACCTTGAACTGGACCACCAAGGAGCATTTTCTGAAGTGGTATTTTGAGTTTTGGTCTGGTTGAAGATGATCCACGTCAAGGTGGACATTCCCACCTGGTCATCAATGACAGTGTAAAGGCAACTCTCCAACCACCTTTTATTGATCTCTCCAGTTATTCCCCTTTAATCCCTCTTCTGCCACAAGGAGCGCCAAAATATCTAGTGTCACGTCTGTTGGAGCTCAAAAGGCACAGTGAAATCACCCCCTCTGTCATGAGACGCAAGCCTAGCATTTGGGTTCTAGGTCTGAGCACTGGGTCATGGTAGACGATCCTGCTACCCCATACCCAGAGAGTATTTGGTACTTTACAATGGTGGGCACAGAAGGGAGAAGGACAAGCTTTAGGGCCCATTCACACCAGCAGCAATGAGTCTTTTTAACCAGGGTCCCTTCAAAAGTTGCCAGCAAATTCTGTCTCTCAGATAACTTACTATGAACTCCAGTGATCTTTTTAGGTATTGTTAAAGGAAGGGGTGGCATTCTTCACATTTACCATCAATGTAAAGTGGGGGGATGCACGCGCTTCCCACTGACCACCAGTGTCTTGAGGCCCTTTCCCAATTGACCAGCAATAAAGTGGTGACCACCAGTGTAATTGGGCCCTTTTCAACTGACCATCAATGTAAGGAAACATTTGTCCCAGTGACCACCAGTGTAATAGGGCCATTTCCTACTAACCATCAATGCAAGGGGGCATTCCTCTCAGTGACCATCAGTTAATTCACACTTTCCTACTCACATCAATGTAATGAGACATTCTTTCCAGTCACTGCCAGTGTAAAGGGGCCCTTTTCCTACTGGCCATCAATGTAAGAGGACTTTCATCCCAGTGACCCCCAGTGTAATAGGACCCTTTCCTACTTACCATCAATGTAAGGGGGCATTCTTCCCAGTGACCACCAGTATAACAGGGCCCTTTCCTACTGACCATCAATTTAGGGGAAATTCTTCGATGTGACCACCAGTGCAATAGGGCCCTTTCCTACTGACCATCAATAAGGGGGTAGTCTTCCCAGTAACCACACACGCAATGGGGTCCTTTCCTGCTGAAAATCAGTATAAGGGTGTATTCCATTCAGTGACCACCAGTGTAATCAACCCTTTCCTACTGACCATCAATGTAATGGGGTAGTCTCTCCAGTGACCACCAGTGTAATGAACCCTTTTCTACTGACCATCAATGTAATGGGTTAGTCTTCCCAGTGCAATGGGGTCCTTTCCTGCTGATCATCAATGTAAGGTGTGTCTTCTCCCACTGACCACTAATGTAAAAGATAACTGCGTTCAATGAACGTGTTCACTACAATGACCACCGCTGTATGAGGGCACTACTGTGTTTCCCCGAAAATAAGACCTACCCAGATAATAAGACCTACTGTGATTTTCAGGGCTGCAATATAAGCCCTACCCTGAAAATAAGCCCTAGTTTAGGTTGGTTGCGGAATGCTAGAGTCCACTCTCCTGCAGTAGTATATGGTATGGAGGGTGTGTTTTTTTGGGATATAGTTGTATCGGATACCTTCAGTGTGGCGCCGCTCAGCTGATCTCCTCTCCTCCTAGCTGTCAGCGGGGGATCTCGGGCCCCCCCTCCCTGCAGTGCTCAGAGCGGGGAAAACAGCTCAGAACGGGCCATGGAAGATCCGAGCAGAGCTCAGCTGATCTCTGCTGCTCTTCTCTTCTCCTGGGTGTCAGCGGGGGGCTCTCGGTACCCCTCCCTCCTGCAGTGCTTGGATTGATGGAAGACAGCTCAGGCGAGCCATGGAAGAGCCGAGCGGTGCTGTAAGAAGGTATTTGCATGGTTGTATTGCAGAAACGCACACCTTTTGCATTATTCGATCCTATAATATAGAGGAAATTCTGGCATTTTGCAACCACTTTTACTACGGTATGTTCACACTGGAGATTCCAGGCAGGGAGGGAAGACAACACATTGCATGGCAAGCCCTACCCCGAACTTAAGCCCTAGTGTGTTTTTGGTTGCCAAAATTAATATAAGACCCAGGCTTATTTTCAGGGGAAACACGGTACAATTTGTATAGTCTGAATTTCTTTTCTGATCTTTATTTGTTCATTTCATTGTTATTACTGAAAATTAATTTTGTTTTATAAAGCAATGCATTCATTTTGTATGAACTCAAAATCGCACTACAAAAAGGTATTGGTTGACGGCATTAGAGCATTTGCACGAGTACTCGTGCAAATGCTCAGTATCAGCACCGCCACCGTTATCAGTGCAATCCTAGTGTTTTCCATTCATTTCAATGGGGAGGGGCGTTTGATGCTTTTTTTCACCGCAGCAAACGTGCATCAAAAATGCAGTTTGCAGGACTTTTAACCACTTCCCATCCAGCAACCATTCCAGGCATCACCCTGCTACCCCGGTTGCTATTACAAGCAGCGGGAGGGGACAACCCCCCTTCCGCCGATTTTGTGACTCTCTCTGGCTCTCCCGTCCGGGATAGGTTTTGATCGGCTGTTCGTTATAGTAAACCGTAAGCAATGACATCACTTCCGGTTTACTCGGAAACTATCGGCGCCAGTTTTTGAAAATCGAAAGCTTTCAGAAACACAGATCTTGGTGCTTTTAAGTGCAGAAGAGGGATTTACGATATTATAGGCCGCAGATCTCTCCATAAAGATTACCTGTCACATGCCTATTGCTGTCACAAGGATGTTTACATTTCTTGTGACAGCAATAAAAGTGATTAAAATAAAATTAAAGCAACAGTGTAAAAAATAAATAAATTATATATATATATATATATATATATATTTTAATAATAATAATAATAATAAGAAGAAGAAGAAAGCACCCCTGTCCTCCCAGGCGAATGCGTGCTTTGATCCTATACGCACACAAATAGCGATCGTCCCACACATGTGAGGTATCGCCACGAACATCAGTTCTTGGGCAGTAATTCTAGCACTTGACATCCTATGTAAATCTAAAGTGGTAACATGTAAAGGCTTTTATTTATTCATTTATTTTCCAATTTAAATTTTATTACGACAAAAAGGATACAAAATACAAAAAAGAATAGATATAGTTGTAAGCATTAGAATAAAAGGGATAATGATCATGAACAATAAGTACCAAGAAAGGATATGATACAAAGTATGCATAATTATACATAAAGCATCTATAGGTGCAATCAAAATCAAATCCAAGCATATGGGCCAACGCACATTATAGGAGAAAAGGAAAAGGGGGGTGAAGATAGATGAGAGACAAAGCCCCAACGGTAGTGTAAAGGCTTATAAAGCGTCGCTTATGGATAGTAAAATTGACATCATTTGTCGCCGTTGCATGGGCGTGCGCAATTTTAAAACGGGACAGGTTTGGTATCTATTTACTTGGCGTAACTTCATCTTTTACAAAATATTGGGCTATGTATTGTGTTCTTTTTGCATTAAGATTTTTAAAAAAGTTTTTTTTCCTAAAAAAATTGGGTTTGAAAAACTGCTGCGCAAATATAGTGCGACAAAAAAAAAAAATTGCAAAACCCACCAATTTATTCTCTAGGGCCTCTGCTTTAAACAAATTATATAATGTTTGGGGGTTTTAATTTAACAAAAAATACTAAATTGTTACATGTGAATAAAAACTGGACTGGAAGTAGTTAACTGCTTCAATACCGGGCAGTTTTACCCCCTTTCTGCCCAGGGCAATTTTCAGCTTTCAGCGCTGTCACACTTTGAATGACAATTGCGTGGTGCAACACTGTACCCAAATGTTTTTTCACACAAAATAGAGCATTATTTTGGTGGTATTTAATTACTGCTGTTTTTTTACATTTTTTTGCTAAAAAAACAAAAGGACAGAAAATCCTGAAAAAAAAAGTCTTCGTTTCGGTCCGTAAATTTTGTAAATAAGTAATTTTTCTCCTTCACTGATGTGCGCTGATAAAGCGGCACTGATGGACACTATTGAGGCACTGATTAAGTGGCACCGATATGCCGCACTGATGGGCACTGATATGTGCAGATGTGCACTAATAGTTGGCTCTGATGCGCAATGATAGGCAGCACGGATAGGCATCACTGATAAGAAAGCACTGAAAGGCAGCACTGACTGGCATCACTAATGGGCACTGATTGATGGCACTCATGGGGCTGCACTGATAATCAGGGCACCGATTACCTGTACAGGTCTCCCCTGTGAGGAGATCCCACTGATTGGCTCTCCTCTCCTCACAGTGTAAGGCGGGGAGAGGCAATAAATGGCACTTCTGTGTTTACAGACACAGCCGGTCACATGGGTAAAGAGCCGCATCATCGGCTCTTTACCGAGACTGGAGTCACGCCGTGTCCCTAAGACCTCGATCTCCATGCTATGCGCCCCCGAGGGCATGCAAGAGCGGTGACACTGGGGCGACGTTATATGATATTATCCCCAAGGCTGGTCCAAGACATTCTGCTGCCTGGGTCCAAGAATGAAATGCTGCCCCACCCCCCAAAAAAAAAAAAAAAAATCACGCCCACCAAAAAGGCCCCCACATCCATTATTTTATATCATGAGAATTAAAATTAAAATTACATTTATCAGGAAGTCAGATTTACATTCAACTGCACCTTGTCTATATGCAAAATTATATGACATACCATTATGTTCAATTCCAAGGGGCGGGCTAGGGTAGTATATAGACAGGCTAGGGTAGTATAGGGACAGGCTAGGGTAGTATAGGGACAGGCTAGGGTAGTATAGGGACAGGCTAGGGTAGTATAGGGACAGGCTAGGGTAGTATAGGGACAGGCTAGGGTAGTATAGGGGCAGACTAGAGCAGTATGGGCAGGCTAGGGTAGTATATAGACAGCCTAGAGCAGTATGGGCAGGCTAGGGTACTATATAGACAGCCTAGGGTAGTATGGGCTAGGGTGGGCCGAGCAGCCCAGGGGGCAGTTATCATCAGGACACAAAAAAATTCCAAGGGGCGGGCTAGGGTAGTATATAGACAGGCTAGGGTAGTATAGGGGCAGGCTAGGGTAGTATAGGGGCAGGCTAGGGTAGTATAGGGGCAGGCTAGGGTAGTATAGGGGCAGGCTAGAGCAGTATGGGCAGGCTAGGGTAGTATATAGACAGGCAAGGGCAGTATGGGCAGGCTAGGGTAGTATATAGACAGGCTAGAGCAGTATGGGCAGGCTAGGGTAGTATATAGACAGGCTAGGGTAGTATGGGCTAGGGTGGGCAGAGGAGCCCGGGGGCAGTTATCAGGACACAAAAAACTGCTGGAAAAAAAAAAAATCTTGGTTGCCAATTTGCAGAGTAAATAGAAGAGGAGAGGTGGCCGGGGTTCAATTTGTCGCACCTCTCAAAGTGCTGCCTGGGTCCAATGGGGCCCATAGTAGGGCCGGTCCTGTCCGTCCCAAAATGAGAGGAGATCCTGGCCTCCGTCATTTTACTATACGGCGGGCGAGAGGTGGTTAAAAGTGCAACTGACGAAGTGAGGTGCTCTATAGGATTTCATGGCCATGCATTTTTCTTCCACTTTTGGTAAGGCAAAAAAACTGAAGAAAAAACTGATACTGTAGCAAAAATACAGAAAAGCGAACATGTAACATTTGAATGTTGTAAAACAAATACAGGCAAACACTGATCAGAACACACTGGTAATAAATACATTCTATCTTCTTTAAAGGTGACAACATTGTTTCAGCAGAGGCCATTTATCAAAGTTCCCCTTCCAGAGGCAGCAGCATGAAAGGTCCCCTCTCTCCCCTCCTCCTCCCTGGTGGGCTGCCCAGTAAACAGATCTCAGTGAGTGGGACTCTCCCAGCACAGGAATGCCGGATCCCGGCTCCCATCTAATATGCTTACAAAACAACTTCTTTTCACTTTTTCCATTCGCTGTGAACACGAGGCGGTGGTGCCATTTTCACATTCAGGACACAATATCCTGAGTCCTATAAAACTTCAGGCAGCCAATCTGTCAGCGACGGGGTACTTTTATAATGCTCCTAAAATGAAAGTAACATATGACCCCCCCCCCCACAACACGAATGCACGGCGCGCTAAACATAGCAAGGGGGGGGGGGGGATTTATTTCAGGAGAGTCACAGGCATCAGGAACAGGCGGTGACATTTTTTTGTTTGCAGGGACACTTTGCTGCAGGAACAGGATGTCCAACGATGGGCGGACGCGTGGTGATTTTTTGCGCAATCGATGGGATGTTTAAAAAAAAAAAAAAAATCGCAATCTGTTCGCTTTCAATGCAAAAAGATTGGCAAAAAAGTAAGCAAAAAACTTTGGCCAGTGCAAGTGAACCCTTTCCCACCTGCCTTCACGTCCCTTTAAAAAGAAAGTTCTAAATGCGCAGGGGGTGGGAAGTATCAGCGATCATGTGACACTGATTGGCTGTCACAGTGGTCACATGACCAGAAGGCAGTCACACTGGCTGCCAATAGTTAGTCCTGGCCGAGAGCTGTCTTGGACAGTTCAGTCTCTGCGCTGAGAGCATGCAGTGAGCGCGCTCTCAGCACAGAAACATAGGGGGAGATTTACTAAGACTGGAGCACTCAAGATCTGGTGCAGCTGTGCATGGGAACCAATCAGCTTCTAACTTCAGTTTGTTTAAAGTATATGTAAAGGTTTGGTTTAAAAAAAAAAAAAAAACAACAACATGTTCTACTTTCCTCCTCTGTGCAGTTGGTTTTGCCCCAATCCTCCTCTTCTGGGGTCCTTCAGCGGTGCTCCTGGCTCCTCCTCTTCACGAGTGCCCCATTAGGGAAGCGCTTTCCCTGGGGTTCACTCGTACGCGCGCGCTCCCGTGTCCATTGGCACAGACGGGACTTGGCTTCGCCCCCGTGCCATTGGATTTGATTGACGGCAGCAGGAGCCAATGTCTCCTGCTGCTATCAATCTATCCAATGAGGACCCGAGACACCGGCTGGAGCTGCTGGGCTCGTCATCGTCGCTGGAACGATCAGGCTCAGGTAAGTAAAAGGAGGGCTCTGGAAGGCAGCTGCAGTACAGGAGGTTTTTCACTGGGTTTACAACCCCTTTACTTGAGATTGGACAATAAAACCTTTAAGCCGACTGGTTACTTAGCACAGCTTCACCAGGTTTTGCACTCTGCAGTAGTAAATCTTCCCCATTGTCTTCCCAGTAACACATACACTATATTTCCAAAAGTATTAGGACACCTGGCATCCCAGTCTTAGTGTTTCAATATAGGGTTGGCCCACCACAGCTTCAACTCTTCTGGGAAGGCTGCCCACAAGGTTTAGGAGTGTCTATGGGAATGTTTGACCATTCTTCCAGAAGTGCATTTGTGAGGTCAGGCACTGATGTTGGACTAGTAGGCCTGGCTCGCAGTCTCCGCTCTAAGGCTCCATGCACACTGGACGCTATAGGGCTCTTTCAGCGTCGGGCAGGAGACGCTGCTCACAAAACGGTCTATTTGCAGTGTTTTGTAAGCAGCGTTTAGCGGCGTTTTTCGGCGTTTTTTTTTTTTACTTCATTGGCTTCCATTGACTGCAAAAAACGCCAGACGCCGATATACCGGCGTTTAGTGGCATTTACCGGCGTCTGGCGTTTTTTTGTGGTCAGGAGAACGACTTTTGAATGCCAATTCAGGGTGTTCAGATAACAGCCCAAAAACGCCACTGCTGATAAAAGACAATAAACGACCATGTGTGCATGGACACATAGGATAAAATAAAGTGGCGTTTTTGGGCTGTTAAAAAAACGCCAAAACGACCAAAAACGGTCGTTTTTGAGATACAGTGTGCATGGAGCCTAATTCATCCCAAAGGTGTTCTATCGGGTTGAGGTCAGGCCTGTCAAGTTCCTCCACCCCAAACTCGCTCATCCATGTCTTTATGGACCTTGCTTTGTGCACTGGTGGGCAGTCATATTGGAACAGAGAGGCCATCCTCAAACTGTTCCCACAACGTTGGGAGCATTAAATTGTCCAAAATGTTTTGATATGCTGGTGCCTTAAGAGTTCCCTTCACTGGAACTAAGGGGCCAAGCCAACCCCTGAAAAACGACCCCACACCATAATCCCCCCTCCACCAAATGATTTTGACCAGTGCACAAAGCAAGATCCATAAAGACATGGATGAGCGAGTTTGGGGTGGAGGAACTTGACTTCAACCCAACAGAACACCTTTGGGTGAATTAAAGCGGAGACTGTGAGCCAGGCCTTCTCATCCAACATCAGTGCCTGACCTCACAAATGCACTTCTGGAAGAATGGTCAAACCTTCCCATAGACACTCCTAAACCTTAAAGACAGCATTCTCAGCCTTTTTAGTAAAAAATAAAAATCCCAGCAGTGATTAAATACCACCAAAAGAAAGCTCAATTTATGGGAAGAAAATGATAAATATTTCACTTGGTTACAGTGTTGCATGACCGCGCAATTGTCATTCAAAGTGTGCCAGCGCTGAAAGCTTAAAAATGCCTTGGGCAGGAAGGGGGTGAAAGTTCCCTGTATTGAAGTGGTTAAGAGATTTGATTTTTTTAAATGTTTTTGATTGGATAGCTTTTAAAAATATGGTTTTATTTTCAAAATTGTCGGTCTTTTTTGGTTCTAGAATAAAAAACCTAGGAGGAGATCAAATACCACCAATAGAAAACTCTATTTGTGTGAAAAAATTATATACATTTCACTTGGGTACAGCGTTGCATGACCACGCTATTGCCAGTTAAAGTAGCGCAGTGCTAAACAGCAAACAATTGCCTGGTCATAAAGGGGGTAAAACCTTCTGGAGCAGAAGTGGTGAGGAGCCTTCGCTGATTTGAAATCTTCTCTCCTGCCTCCTACACTATTTTTTTGTTTATTTTTGTAGCTCAACGTCCTGTCATCCTTGCCCAGGTGAGGATAAAGATCTGGCTACCTGGCAGCATGCAAGATCCAGCCAGTGCCCAGGCCCACAGTTCGTCTGCATGTGCGCGGGGAGATATGGCACATGCACAGGCATGCCATGGACCTGGTAGGGAGCCACGCTGTGTTTGCCCATACGCCAGATCTTGTCTCAAGATGGTGGCATACGACCAGAGCAGCTGGTGGAGAACTTCACTTGCAAGGTAGACAATGGTGGACTAATAAATATGTTTGTTTTTCATACAGGTGTTAGGGATATTACAATTAATTTTGGGTACATGGAGCAACATTCCTTTTTAATTAAAAAAATGCATCAAATCAATCCTCTAGTGGTCACCAACCTTTCACACCCCACGGACCACAAAACTCACAATATTGAATCCCGTGGACCCCTAACATGAATTTTACATGCCTTATACACACACAATACTGCGGCTCTCTGCCCCTCTCCCTGTGGATCACACTGCTCCCCAGTGGTGGCTGGTGGTATATTTTTTTTTTTTGGGGGGGGGGGCAAATAATCCCCTCCCCCTGGGCCACACAATGCCTTCTACACACACACACAATGCCTTGCAGCAGAACCCCTGGGGACCACTAACATTTTCTCGTGGACCACTGCTACTGGTTGGTGGCAACCGCTGCTCTAAATCAGCCTCTTTTTTTACCCCAGAAGAAACCTTGAAATAATTTTCAAGTCTCAGGAAACCAATTCTTTAAGGGTTAGTGGTCAAAGTGCCCCTTACATTGGTGGCCAGTGGGAAGAATACTCTTTACAGAGCGCTAAAAAGATCACTGGTGTCACACACCTGGTGCTACCAAGTGGCATTGGCCTCAGAACCATGCCAGCACCCTCAACTGGAAGATCAGCCACAGATCAAAGAACCCCTAGGGACCTCTAGTGCAGGGGTCTCCAAACTTTCTAAACAAAAGGACCAGTTTAATGTCCTTCAGACTTTAAGGGGCTGGACCATGGCCAGCAGGAGTGGAAATTTTCCTGGCATCAGTGGGAGAAACATCGCCACATTTGGTATAAGGTGAAGGAATAGTGCCCTATCATTGGGAGGCCCATTGCTTGTGTCAATGAAAGAAATGGTGCCCCATTGTTGATGTCAGATGGCAGAAGAGTGTCTCGTATCAGTGGGAGAACATTGCCTCAAGGGCCAGCTAATGGCAAGCAAGGGGCCACATCCGGCCCCCGGGCCGCAGTTTGGAGACCACTGCTCTAGAAGAATGCTAGGGTTCCACTGACCCCTGGTTGAAAATGGCTGCTCTACTTAATAGCAATGCCTTGATTGGTTGCAGTGCAGGGGTGCAGGACATCCATACAAAAAGAATGACAGGTCAAACAAGTCAGAATCAGTGGAGATCCTGCATATTTAGCCAGCACCGCACACATAATTTAATCACAAAATCTAGCTGGATAATCGCTTACATTTTGGCATCTTGAAGTAACCCTGTCCCAAAAATTAACTTCCCCCAAAAAGACCTCCCTGCAAAAAAAAATATTTTCCCACTGCCCGCGCCTGGTGAATGATGAAGGGCCCTCCTGGGAGTGTCAATCTCCTGGTTCCTGGACATCAACAGGAGGAACTACTGAATGCAACGAGGGGATCTTATGATTGACACTCCCAGAAGTGCTGGTTCTGCACAAGCTTTGGGCGGCAGTTCTCTGGAACACTTTAGGCTCCATTCACACTAATGAAAGTTGTGCGACTTTGGAGTGCAACTTTGACGCAACGCGTGCACTTGGAGGCGACTTTGGCTTTGACCAATAATGGACAACTGAGTATTCAGGTGTGAATTTCATGCGACTTTTGAGGGTTTACATTGCAGTCTATGGTACTCAAGTTGCATGAAAGTCGGAACAAATTAGTGCAGGAACCTTTTTAAAGTTGACGTTAAGGCTTTAAAGTGGTTGTCAAGGCTTGGTTAAAAAAAAAAAAACACCTGCAAGAGAAAGGCATAATGAGCTAGTATGCCGCATACTAGCTCATTATGAAATGCTTAGTTTAGATCAACGCCGTTGCAGCGGTCCCTGAGCACCACTGTGACCGGCGTCATGTTTGTCCATTGTCTTCTAGGATCCCGAGCTTTGACCAATTACAGCGCGGACTCCAGCGCTGTGATTGGCAAGAGCCGTGCTGACGTCACGCATGCGCATGGGAGCCATCTTTTACGGCACGCTTTGTGAAGAAACGGCCCAGTCGTCAGCACATGCATTTACACTGTGCAGGTTTAGGAGATATTCCCGGGACCTACAGGTAAGCCTTATTATCATGACTTGACAACCACTTAAAGTCGACTTTAAGGCTAGATTCACATATTTGCGGTGCAGGACTCTGCCTGTGATTTGGAGAAGAATTGCACCACATTCCTATTCAAATTATATGCGATTCTTTGCAGCACAATTTGAGCCCATTCATTTTGTATGGGTTAAATTTGCACCGCACAAACACTTTTTTGTGCCGCACCAGAACTGGATTGTGTTAGTGTTCACACCCATGCGATCTGATTCTTGCAATCGCACTGCGTTTTTTGCGATCTGTTTTGGGGTGTAATTAATTTAGCATTGACATTGCTGGCAGATCGCATGAGCGGAGTGCGATTTCAATGCCGTGCCGGAAGCGCTCAGGATTTGCTGCGTTTCCTGCTCTGCATATATGTGAACCGAGTCTAAGTTGCACATATTTAAACAGTTGTCATTGAAAAACACGACAAGTCGCAAAAGTATGAATGGAGCTTTAAAGAGCCAGTCCACCCAAAAACTGATATTCTAGTTTTTGATAAATGCTGGAGTTAGCCACCGTTCACATTACCTGCAGCTTTGAAATTGTGCGACTTCATCTGAAATCGCACGATTTCAAAGATGCATGTCAGTGTAACTTCAGGTGTGACTTTGAAGACATCTGTGCGGCTTTATGCAAAGATGTCTATTCAAGACGCAACCAAAAATCACCAAAAGTAGTGCGGGAACTACTTTTTCAAATCGATGTGGCACCGCAAAGTCGGTGTTGCGCCGATTTGAACAGTGAGATTTCCGGCAATAGGATGCGACTTTTCATGCGATTTGACCTGTCAAATCCCATGAAAAGTCGCTCCAATGTGAATAGGGGCTTAAACTGCTTGGCAGTGCCTTGGGTAGTCCATGAACTCTACTGGTGAGATCTTTTCTCGGACCTCCTAGGTCTGCACACCCATGTCTCTCCCTGGAGGATCTGAATGTATTTTATAGTATAGAGCAGGGATATGCAATTAGTGGACCTCCAGCTGTTGCAAAACTACAAGTCCAATCATGCCTCTGCCTCTGAGTGTCATGCTTGTGGCTGTCGGAGTCTTGCAATGCATCATGCGACTTGTAGTTTTGCAACAGCTGGAGGTCCGCTAATTGCATATCCCTGGTATAGAGAATGAGGAGCTGGGAACACAAAAACTCCCAGTTGGACAGAAACATAGTCAGGAACTAAAGCCCCGTACACACGGTTCGACGGTTGTATACAACAGGTCGTACTCACGACCGTTGTATGCGAAATAGATCGTTCATATGTGCGATTTGAACAGCCGACATACGACGGTCGTACAAGGGAGTTGTATGAGCAGACTAGAAAACTTGGTCGTACCAACAAGCGGTCATACGATCGTTGTATCGTGTGTACAGAGAAGTTGGTACAACAAAGTTGTATTTTGCAAAACACGCATGCTCAGAAGTCAGGAACGGCCGGATGCTAATTACATGCACCTGAATGTTCTGCGGTCGTACGATCGTGTAGTGCAGCCAGTATGCTACATACAAGAGCCAACATACGATTTGCGACGATTGTACGTGCGATCATCGTCCCGTGTGTACGGGGCTTAAGAGACAGATCTTGTTGGAGTATCCAAGACATAAGAAGCCAGATGCCGACTCTGCCCACCAGGCTCCTCCAATAAATAAAACTTTACTTTGGGCAGAAGGTCCCTTTAAATATCACTTAGCAAACCATCAGGGATGTTGTAAAGGGGAACTGAATGCTGGAAGTTGTGCCCAAAATGTAGAGGACAAAGGAATATTCACCACTCACCAGTATTATCTGTGGCCTCTCTACAGCTGAATTTTCCCCATTACTGACTTACCATGGCTTGTTCTAATTTACACTATGTGGAGGCAGCCATCTTGGTAGAGGCAGGGCTTTGCTTCCCTATGGTAGAGTCTCCAGCAAGCACAGGCTGGTGTGCCTCTGCCTGAGATCTCACTGCAGGTATACAGGTTGTAGACACACAAGTGCCTAGACACACTCACATACCAGGAAGTCTACTGCAATTTTGGAGAAGGAATTTTCAAACAGGTATATTATTCAGGGTAGTGCCTAGGTGCAATTACCACTTCTAGAGATTCTCTGTAACACATGAGTCAAACAAAAGGCCTGCGGGCCGAATCTGGTCCCCACAAGCTACTTCATGTGGCCTTAGTGCCTCTCCTGCAGCTGTGGCAACCCGCTCGTCTCCACCACCACCTTGTCTCAGCAGTCGGCAGCAGCGTAGAGGACAGAACTCCCCCTCCAGATTCTTTGCACAGCCACAGAGGCTCGCATCTGACCCCCCCCCCTTATGCAGTTGGCAGGATAGTGGACAGAACTCCTCCTCCAGATCCTGTGCTTCTCTGCGCAGCCACAGAGAGGCTTGTCTTACCTCCCCCCTCCCTTTCTGCAGTTGGCAGTAGAGAGAACAGAACTCCTCCTCCAGATCCTGTGCCGCCACGGAGAGGCTCGTCTCTGCCCCTTCCTTTTCAGCAGTTGGTAGGATAGAACCCCCCCAGATCCTGCGCTTCTTCTCTGCACAGCAAAGGAGAGGCTCATCTCTGCCCCCCTCCCTTTTCAGCAGTTGGCAGGAGAGAGGACAGAATTCCTCCTCCAGATCCTGGGTTCACGGTGCAGCCAGGGAGAGCCTTGTCTCTGCCCCTCCCCCCGCCCCTATCAGCAGTTGGCAGGAGAGAGCACAGAATTCCTCCACCAGATCCTGCACCTCTCTGTGCAGCCGCAGCACCCCCACACCTCACCTCTGCCTCCCCTGGTTTCAGCAGACTCTGGCCCTCCTCCAGACCCTGCACTTTCTGCCTCCCAGCTCCACCCCCAGCAGCACGAGGTAAGGGGGGGGTGCACTGTGATGTAAGGGAGGGTGAGGGACTGATGAAGGGGGACTCTTGACATTTAGTCTTACAGATACAACCAGCCCTTTGAGGGCAACCATAATGCTAATGCGGCCCATGGTGCAATTGAATTTTGACACCCCTATAACAAAACAACGCTTCACTTTCGTCACTCCGTTCCAAGATAAAGCTAAACTCTGTGTGTATGGCCAGTTTTATCCACCAATCACATGGCCTGAAGCTTCAAGCACCAGAATCCCAGGTTTGTAAATCATCCCTGCCCACATTGGAGCTTAAGGTGCCCGAGGCTCAAAGGCGGGAGTTACTTTTGAAGTAGAATGGGGTGTATTGGGCTCCACTGATTTCAATAGGAGGGAGAAAGATGCATAAAATGCTCCCGTGTGTTGTGTATGGTGTGATTGTATGGTGTGATTGTATGGTGTGATTGTATGGTCTTCAGGATCTGATAATAAAAAGCCAATAGGTGCCATCCTGCCCCACAGAAGGTCATATACAGCACTTCACTGCCAAAGACACGGGCACAGCCGTGAGCAACAATTCCTCTAAATCACCTTCATTCAATACCCTTATGTGGGACTGGAGGTCACACCCCCAAATAATAATGCTACAGACCCGATCAAATACAAATTCCAGGGACAAACCTGGCCCATGTCCCTGCAATCAACCCAACCTGACCACAGTTGTACCTTTACAGACATATCACATTAGACCAGGGACATCTTCAGAAACCTTTCCAGGGACCTCTCCATGGACAAAGGAATATTTCCAGGGATAGATCCAAGGAGATTCCCAGGGACATCTCCGGGAACATTGACAGAAATCTCCAGGAACATTTTCAGGAATGTTCCCAGATGCAGGGACTTCTCCAGGGACATGCATTGGGAGGCTTCTAGAGACATTCCTATTATCAGGGGCATCTCCAGGCATATTTCCACGGACAAATCCAGGATCATATCCAGACACCCCCACTGACATTTTCAGGGATACCTCCAGTGACATTTTCAGGGATACCTCCAGAGATGTGTTTAGGGACATCTCTGGAAACATTCATATGGGCACCTCCATGAATGTTCCCATGGACAGATCCAGGGTTATTTCCAAGCACAGTTCCAGGGACACCTTAAGGAACATTTCCATGGACAGATCTAGGGACACCTCCATGGACAGATCTAGGGACATTTCCATGGACACCTCCAGGGACATTTCCATGGACAAATCTAGGGACATTTCCATGGACAAATCTAGGGACATTTCCATGGACAAATCTAGGGACATTTCCATGGACAGATCTAGGGAAACATCTAGGGACACCTCCAGTGACATTTCCATGGACAGATCTAGGGACACCTCCAGGGACACCTCCAGTGACATTTCCATGGACAGATCTAGGGACACCTCCAGGGACATTTCCATGGACAGATCCAGGGACATTTCCATGGACAGATCTAGGGACACCTCCAGGGACAATTCCATGGACAAATCTAGGGACAACTCCAGGGACATTTCCATGGACAGATCTAGGGATATTTCCAAGGACACCTCCAGGGACATTTCCATGGGCAGATCCAGGGACACCTCCAGGGACACCTCCAGGGACAAATCTAGGGACACCTCCAGTGACATTTCCATGGACAGATCTAGGGACACCTCCAGGGACACCTCCAGTGACATTTCCATGGACAGATCTAGGGACACCTCCAGGGACATTTCCATGGACATTTCCATGGACAGATCTAGGGACACCTCCAGGGACAGATCTAGGGACATTTCCATGGACAGATCCAGGGACATTTCCATGGACACCTCCAGGGACAATTCCATGGACAGATCTAGGGACACCTCCAGGGACATTTCCATGGACAGATCTAGGGACACCTCCAGGGACAAATCTAGGGACACCTCCAGTGACATTTCCATGGACAGATCTAGGGACACCTCCAGGGACATTTCCATGGACAGATCTAGGGACACCTCCAGGGACATTTCCATGGACAGATCTAGGGACACCTCCAGGGACAAATCTAGGGACACCTCCAGGGACATTTCCATGGACAGATCTAGGGACACCTCCAGGGACATGCATAGCACCCCTTACCCTTGATGCTGACCCCGAGCCCTCCAGCCTCCTGCTTCACCACCCGGACAGTCCTCCGCAGATTGACGATGGAGTCCGGGACCCCTCCAGCCGGCTCCCCGCCATTCACCGCCTTCTCCTCGGCTGCCCCGCTCTCCGGCTCCGGGGTGAAGCTGAGGGTCTCCTCGCCCAGCAGTAGGAGGATTCGGCTCCAGCGCTCCCCGGGACTCCTGAGCTCCAGCAAGCCGCTCCTGGCAGTCCGGGCTGGGGAAGCCATGGTCGGTGAGCCCGGAGAGGGAGTGATGGAAGGAGGGGGACAGAAGGGAAACCTCTCCGGGAGGGAGGGGAGCTGGGAACGCCCATCCCCAAATCCAACCACCCACCCTGGCAGCCCGCTGATCACCGCCCCCTCCCTCCCGGGTCACCCGAGCCACAACCGCTCAGTCCTCAGCAGGTGCTGTGCTCCGGCACGGCTCAGCCGCACGGGGGTCACCGGGGGGACAGGAAAGGATCTCAGGATACAACGTGAGCGACCCCAGAGATCGTCCGGAACTTCACTCATCCCGCCTGCCCCTCTATGGGACCCCCACACATCCCTGCCCCTCTATGGGACCCCCACACCTCCCTGTCCCTCTATGGGACCCCCACACCTCCCTGTCCCTCTATGGGACCCCCACACCTCCCTGTCCCTCTATGGGACCCCCACACCTCCCTGTCCCTCTATGGGACCCCCACACCTCCCTGTCCCTCTATGGGACCCCCACACCTCCTCTGTCCCTCTATGGGACCCACAACTCCTCTGTCCCTTTATGGGACCCACATCTGTCTTTCCAAACTCACTTCCTTTTTTT
>BLSH010479914.1:201254-222268 GCA_018402905.1 Glandirana rugosa
GACACCGGACAGCGAATATCCCTCGAGTATGATCGTATGGGCTTTAACCGCCTCGATAGAACGATACGCCGGTAGAACCAGTCAGAGGTGGGGGGTTCTTACTTATAAAACTAAGATCAGGGACTGTAGAAACCTGTCGAGAAACCAGAACCGGTACCACCTCTCTAACCTTAGAATAACTAATTACCGAAGACACCTGTCCATAGAACATATGTCCATTGTTCGACTCTAATACTCGCGAGGGCAATCCTCTTACGAGGATTAGAGTCGATCAATGGACATATCTTCTGTGTACCCTCGGTCTTTAGAACGACTATATACAAGATACCTGTCCACAGAAGCCATTAATCAATAAGATTCCAATCTCTCCACCATGGCCAAGACCAAAGAGCTGTCCAAAGATGTCAGGGACTAGAATCAAAATATTCATTCTTGGGGGGTGGAGACTGACCAAGATGGCCGCATAGCAAGATAGCTCCGCCAATTTCGGGTATGCTAGTATGAGCTCCCTATAAGCGACAGGCCACAGTGGCAGTGTACAACCAGTCCTGAAACTGCATCCATCCAAAGAAGAATGCGAACGTGCAGCAGTGTGCTGAGAGACCTGTCTGGACTCCTGGAAATTAGAGAGGAGGCAAAGGAGGAGTTTCCTCTGAGGACGTCGCAAACAACTGAGGCCGGTAGGCACCTTCCAGGTCGGCTAGGAGAGGGAGGAAAACATGTATGAGGAGCAGGGAGATTGTGGAGGCCAGTGTCAGAGGCAGAGAGCCGTGATTGCGGACTTGCAGGAGCCGCCTGCCAAACTGACCCGACCTGAACCACCCCACTATACAAAGGACAGCAGTGCAGGAGGATGGGAAAACTGCAACGTTTTTAGCTTCCCTAGGCCCATACCAAACGCCTCTCAGCTCTCTATCCTTGCCGTTTTCCCATGAGAAAGCTTGAGGAGAAATGGGCAGATCTCTTGCAGTTCACTGGGATACCCGTGGCCCATATGAGACGCCCCCTGGACCTTTCCTGATAGATGGGTGCAGCAGGAGGGGAGGCAAGGAAGGGCGATTTACGGATCCCATCTTGTATACAGTGAGTGAAAAGCCTTATAAGAAGCTTTTAAATACTGGAATGTGAACAATTGGCATATTTTTGCTAAGTTAACTGGAGGGGTGTCTTTAGCCCAGATTTGAACAGTGCGGCTGACCAAAAGAGACTCAGCTTGATAGAGGTGGATAATAGTCTGATATAAGAAAATATACAATAAGAAAGAAAATAAGAGACTGCTTGAGCCCCCTGATAAACCTGAACCATAACACACAGAAATTGGTATCATAGTAATTGAACGCAAATTCTAAAATGGCACCTAAGGGGTCGCAATCACAGAAGGGAGAGGGGGGGTCCTACAGGAGCTATAAGTAAAAACATTTCAAAGGTTCAGACAACACAGAATTCAGATATCAAAGGATATTTCCAGCAGAACCAACAACAAGAAGAATCATTAAACACCTCAGAATTTAATGTAACTTTAGATTCCAGTATAAGAGAGATGCAACAGTCGGGTACTAATTCTCCATCAACTTTACAACAGGACATAACAGGAAAAAATAAAACACAAAGAGAAACTTGGGATATACAAGCATGCATGCAATCATTACCCACAAGGGAAGACAAGGATAGATATGTACACAGGCTGAAAAACTCCTATAAAGTAGAGCTGCAGTCATTAAAAACATCTCTGGTAGAAGTTCAAGGAAAAGTGAATGTGGTCGAGTCAAGAATAGAAACCATGGACCAGAAATTAATACATGAACAAAAAAAAAAACAAGAGCAAAATCAATGCCTAAAAAATATCATCACTACTATGGATGATCTGGAAAACAGAAATAGGCGACATAATATCAGGGACCGAGGTCTTCCAGAAGCAACAGGACCCGAAGATTTAACCTCAACATTGCAGGGGATATTTAACACACTACTACAACGCCCACCAACAACTGAAGTAATAATTGATCGGGTGGACAGATCACTAGGTGATAAAAATCCAGACCTAACAAAACCAAGAGATGTAATATGCAGAGTGCATTCGTTTTCTATTAAAGAGCAAATTATGGCTGCAGCACAAAAACAAAAAATATAGACTGACAGGGCACAAATAATTTTATTACAAGATCCTTCAAAATATACCCTGGCCCTGAGAAAAGTAGTTAAACCCTTATTAGAAGCCCTCAGAGAAAGAAACATTTTATATAGCTGGGGGGTTCCCTTTTCAGACCTCCTTGTATCACAAAGGTCAAAAGGTTGTCTTTCGGGACATAGGGGATCTCCAAATTTTTCGGAAAAAAAATCAAACTGCCTGAAATTACACTGCCACAACGGCCCCAAAACTATGAAGATTTGATGAATAGATTTTTTAGAAAATAAAGAAATAAAGGACTGTTTGGACAGGTTTTTCTTTCTCTCTCTCTCTCCCACCCCCGCCCCCTTACTTGACATTGGGGGGGGGGGGGGAGGAGGGAGAGGAAACGGACATATATATGTTTTTTTTTTTTTATGTTGTATAGAAGGACTGATAACTGCTATATGTATGGGGATATCCCATGGGAAAAAAACACTGAGGTTAAATAAGGGGGGTACATCTTTGAATAAAATAACCCCCCCTTTTTTGTGCTAAATATTTAGTAGATATGAATTATAATGGACCCAAATACGAAAGACAATGTTATAAATAATTGTATGTACTTTAGCTTTTAGACACAAGGAGAGTGGGTCCCCCCCCCCTTTTTTCTTTTTGTTTTTGGGATAGGGATAAAAACTCACTAGATACGAAACAAAATAGATCCAAATATGGTAGACAACGTCACAGGTAAATACAAGCATGTCAGTTTTTAGATAGGTTGAAGTGCTTTTTACTTTCACTATGGTGATAATACACATGAGGGGTTTTTGAGGGGAGGACAGTTTTTACCTCCCCCTTGAGGGTGTTTTTTTTTGTGGGTTTTTTTTTTCTCTTCCTCTTTTGGGATGGCGTTAAATACTCACTAGACATGAAATTAAATAGATTCAAAAATGGTAGACAATGTCACAAGTAAATGTAAATACGCTCATTTTTAGATAGGTTTAAATGTTATTTCACTTTCACTTTGGATACACGAGGGATTTTGATGGGAGGACATATTTCTACCTCCCTCCTTTTTCTTTTTCGTTTTGGGGTTAAATATTTACTTAGTATGAAATAAAATGGACCTAAATATGGTAGACAGGGTCACAATTAATTGTATATATTCTTAGACAGAATAAAATATTTTCACTCTCACTCTGATGAGAATATTATGTATGGTGGTTTTGTGGGAAGACAAGTATTTACCTCCCCCCCATCTTTTTTTCCCTCTTGTCATACAACGCCACAATGACGGTGTGTATTAAAGCTTCTTGATAGGACGTTATGTTCTCGCTCCCACTCTGGAAATAATAGAATCAATCCTTTATGGAGGCAACGTAATTTCAGACAGGATGATATGCTTTTGTCGCCACTCAATTAGAAGGTGAACCCCTTCCCCCCTTGCTTCCTTCTTTTGTATATAACCCCCTCCTTTTCTCCTTTTTTTTTTCCCTCCCTCCTCTCTTTATATTTAGTGAATAATATAAATTAATATGGAGTAGACCCGGTGCAAGGCGATGAATCTTCTGAGGGAGTCTTGGTAGAGTTCCCCATATACCCTCTGTAAGTAGCTGAGGGTACTGTATACACATCCAGTGGGCTAAAATATTAATAATAGAGAAGTTCTGTATGTAGCAGAAGCTACAGTACATATTAGGCAACATCCAGCGGGCTAAAATATTTAATAGGGATGTTCTCTAACTAGCTGAAGCTACAGTACCCGACATATAAGACGACCCCAATTTTTGGGGTATCTTTTCTACTATAAAAAGTCGTCTTATATGCCGGAAAATACGGTAAAAGCACAAACCATAAATACGATAAGTGAATAAACAGAAACTGGTAAATGATAAGAGAAAATATAAATTATTTAGAAGGAGATCGTTTTAGAAAATAAAAACGGCTCTTAATCTGATTATAAATATATCTTGCAAAGATTATTGAATCATGAGAAAAACTTGGTACAATTTTTTTTAATATGATAATGGGACTGTAAGGTAATGAAATATGTGTTTTTTTTGTAATGTCAAATGTCTTCTTGTGAGTTGTTATATTTGAAAATAAAATAAAGATTACAACAAAGTTGTCAGGGAGAAGATTGTAGACCTACACAAGGCTGGAATGGGCTACAAGACCATCGCCAAGCAGCTTGGTGAGAGGGTGACAACAGTTGGTGCGATTATTTGCAAATGGAAGAAACACAAAATAACTGTCAATCTCCCTCTGTCTGGGGCTCCATGCAAGATCTCACCTTGCGGAGTTTCAATGATCATGAGAACAGTGAGGAATCAGCCCAGAACTACACAGGAGAATCTTGTCAATGATCTCAAGGCAGCTGGGACCATAGTCACCAAGAAAACAATTGGTAACGCACTATGCCGTGAAGGACTGAAATCCTGCAGCGCCTGAAGGTCCCCCTGCTCAAGAAAGCACATGTACAGCCCATCTGAAGATTGCTAATGAACATCTGAATGATTCAAAGGAGAACAGGGTGAAAGTGTTGTGGTCAGATGAGACCAAAATCAAGCTCTTTGGTATCAACTCAACTCGCCGTGTTTGGAGGTGTAGGAATGGTGCCTATGACCCCAAGAACCCCATCCCCACCGTCAGACATGGAGGCGGAAACATTATGCTTTGGGGGTCAGGACAACTTCACCTCATCAAAAGGATGATGGACAGGGCCATGTACAGTCAAATCTTGGGGGAGAACCTCCTTCCCTCAGCCAGGGCATTGAAAATGGGTGGTGAATGGGTATTCCAGTATGACAAAGACAAAAGCACATGGCCAAGGCAACATAGGAGAGGCTCAAGAAGAAGCACATTAAGGTCGTCCTGGAGTGGCCTAGCCAGTCTCCAGACCTTAATCGCATAAAAAATATGTGGAGGGAGCTGAAGGTTCGAGGCTCCTCTTTAAAGAGGAGGAGGACAAAATCCCTCCTGAGATGTGTACAAACCTGGTGGTCAACTACAAGAAACATCTGACCTGTGTGATTGCCAACAAGGGTTTTGCCAATAAGTACTAAGTAATGTTTTGCGAAAGGGGTCAAATACTTATTTCACTCATTAAAATGCAAATCAATTTATAACTTTTTTGAAATGCGTTTTTCTGGATATTTTTGTTGTTATTCTGTCTCTCACTGTTAAAATAAACCGGCCATTAAAATTATAGACTGATCATTTCTTTGTCAGTGGGCAAACGTACAAAATCAGCAGGGGATCAAATACTTTTTTCCTTTACTGTATATGTTTGCAATATTATATTGCTTGATGGTTTCATATTTTGATTTTGTTGCTAATAAGATATTTGTATCTACCTGATAGGAAGTGGAGCGCTTCGCTATTTTTCACTTTCGTGTTTGTGATTTTTGTGGTGTGACTATACATTTTAGTGGGAGCTGCTTCTGTTAGTAGGTTTTCATTTATATTATAAATCAGAGTAGCGCAGGAATATTAATTGATGCACTAGTAAATACATCATTATGAAAACAATAGGTATGATCACCTCCGGCATATCTTGTACAAGTTCTCATAATGCAATATACGGCTGCCATGTGCCAGCAACAGGTTAGAAGTCTTAAACAGACAGCATTAGGGATTCTATATAGCTGTGTAGTAATTCTTCAGCGTGTTTCGCAATAAGCTTCATCAGGAAATATTACTTCAAGATCTTTACCGTATATAAAAAAAGACATCAGAATGATCCTAAAGTATATACATTTTACAGCCATGTTGGTAAATCACAGAATTTATACTGAAACAAGTGAGTGTGGTATAAATTCTGAAAATCATAATGAAGCGCGTTAAACATTACTGCTCGCTATTGCTATTTAAGAATTTTTTGAGACTACTTAAATAACTTGTTACTAGAACGTGACACAATCATATAGAAGCCATATGTTGCAATATATGAGCTTTCACATGTGCTGGTAGTGATTATCATCTATTATTCTCATTTTTTGAATGTTTAATTCTACCTATTGGCAATTTTAAAGTCCTGTCTTGTATGTTGCAATATTTCCAGTTTTTTGCTCAGATGTAAATGCAATGGAGCATGCATAATCACATGAAAATGCAACCAAACACACATAAACGTGAAGGAAAAAATGTTTGCATGCTAAAAATAGATTTTTGCAGTGAAGGAGAAAAAAGAGACATTATGTCACAAAAGCACAACAAATACAGTACAAATGAATGTACGCACTCATGGGGAACTACACACTGAATACAGGATGGCGGTGGGAACAAGTCTTCAAGGTAGATCTTTGGGAAGGCTATGGACATTCAAGTATTTACATATTCTTAACAAGCAGAAAATATGCTTTAAAGAGATAATGAGCTCTGGAAGCTGTGTCCAGAAAACCAGGCAGAGGGCAATTAACTAGCTCCCAAAGGTAGGATTGCAGATAATACTAGGGTGCCGTAAAGTGCAGCTTATGCATGTATTTGCAAATGTGTGCAAACTAAACCCCTGTTTTAATGCTGTTTTAACTGTTAGACAGGACAATTGGGTTGGTTGCAGGCTGGTCGGTAAGTCGAGCTGGGAATTTTCTTTGGTTTTTGTTTGACATGCGTCACCCTTCCATGTGCTCCTTGCTGCAAAGGCTAATTATAGGTGGGGCAGTGGCCACTAGTTTGTAGCTCCCAGTATTGCCTGTGGCGTTTTATCTTTCTAACAGTTGCTAAAATGGCAATAACCACAGCTTGGAAGAAACCCTCTGTTCCGTTTGACATGGGAAAGACAGAGCTGTCTTAACAGCATCATGGGCCCCTGGGCAAAGTAATGTACTGGGGCCCTTGCCAGCCTGCCCCAATTTACGCACATATTCTCAAGAATTAAAGTAGAAATAGTTGAATGAAACATATATTTATTAGTACTTTCAGTAAAATCGATTTTGAACAATAAGAAAACATGTCATAAATCAAAGACTAATCAACACAAAGAGCAGAGTACAGGGGAAGGCAGAAGGGCACAAAACTGGGATCAGGAGGGCACAGTACGAGGGGGGGGGGGGATCAGAAGGGCACAACATTGGGATCAGGAGGGCACAGTACAGGTTCCTGGAGGCTTCCCAGGACAGTTTAACAAAAAGTGTGACTGTCCTGGCAGATCCGGGACAGTTGGAAGTATGATGTAATGTAAGATTATAATGGGGCCCCCATGCACCTGGGGCCCCTGGGCAGTGCCCAGGTGTGCCCATGCATTAAGACAGCCCTGGGTGTCTTAGTGTATTTTGACTGACCTTATGTTTAATGAGAAAATGTCAAGTACCCTTCATGATTCTCAATCTAAATTCCTCAAAGCATGATCACCCTGGTGATCATCCAATCAGTTGGGGTCTCTTCTCAGAACCACTTTTAACTCTCTCTTCCTGTAGGACTTCTCCTCTCGTCCCCCCCCCCCCTTCTCTACCTTTAATCTTTTTTCTTTGTCTTTCTTCTTTTTTCTTCTCTCCTTTCCTGCTAAGACGAGCATATGGCCACCCTCAGTCTCCCCTGTCCTGGGGTGAACCTGAGTTCTTGGACTTAGAGCCCATCTTTGCTGACATGCAGCTATCACTGCCAGATCTCAAATTATTTTTTTGTACTTCTCATAACAATGGTTTACCCCAACTCCTGTTGGGGGGTGTCTAGTAGACCAGCACGTATATTACCCTCTGATGTAAGCCAATACACCTGCAACATGGACTCCCATTAGTTGGCCCTTGTATGGACCTTTGGTTTATCCCACTAGGTCGCCCAGTGGACATTTATTACTTATAAAAGTCACCTAATCGGACTTATCCAGCCTATGCCTTTTTGTTATGTTTAATATGCTGTACACCTGCGTAGGTGAACGGTTGTCAAGTTTTTATGTTCAATACAATATTAATAATTGTACCAGAAGAAAAAGAGGAAAAGCAGATGAGTTCTGTAACCCTTCCAAGGGTGACAACATTATTCCTTCATGGAAACAGCGATGAAAAGCTGCCACGTTTCCTAGCAGGATGCTTCAGTCAACTCCAGTGTGTAAATTGACCACAACCAATGGACTACCAAAAAGGATTGAAGCACATAACTTTGCTGGGTTTGTGCTGGAAAGGTAAATATTTCATGCAGTGTAAATATGATACCTGTAAAAGTACACTTATTGTTGTCCATTTCAAAGACAGTCAGTGCAGAATTAAAAAAAAAAAATCTGAATTACACACCCCCACTCTGCTGCTCCTACTAGCTTAGGGGTCTGGGGTGTAATTCCTGCTTGCATGTTCTTCTGCCTTGGCTCAAGTCCTGGCCAGCCACCTGCCTGCCCATCTCCTTGCTTTCCCCAGCGGAGTGATCTTCCTCTGCTCAGTTCTGCTCCCCACATAGTAGTAGCCGGGGCCCGAAGAGAGGCTGTGAGGCGGGCAGTGGTGGTGACAGGCAGAGAGAGGCAACTGAGCTCAGCTGATAGTGTCCAGCAGCCGGCACAGAGGGGAAGCGGATCCGATCGTGGGGCTGCCAGTGCCTTCAAGGCTTTAGCACAGGTGTGCTTTGGGGGTGTCTGTGAATGGACTACATTGCACTGTGTCTGACTTTCTGGCATAATGGTTGTGATAATAATTTACAGGCAGCAGGCATTCTATCATGGCTCTGGCTTGCCCAGCACAGCCACAGTGTGTCACATAACGTAGCTGCTGGGACAGAAATCTGTGACTTCCCTTAGTAAAAGCAACCTCCCCCACATTGAGAAAACACTTGTTAGGCACACATTTAACTCTTTGATTACCCTGTTAACCCCTTCCCAGCCAGTGTCATTAATACAATGACAGTGTAAATTTTTTAGCACTGATCACTTTGTTAGTGTCACTGGTTCCCGTAAAGTCTCACTTAGTGTCCCATTTGTCCGCCGCAATATCGCAGCCCCGCTATAAGTCGCTGATTGCCGCCATTACTAGTAAAAATAAAATATGTCCCTGGATTTCATTTTAAAAATCCGGTCACCTTATGCTACCCCCCACCATACACACTGGAGTCAAGCCATCAGACAGTTCCAAATCAGTGGTCATGCTATCAGACAGTTGTTTGCTTGGATTTCCATCAAGGAAACACTAGATGGCGCAATATATAACATGCAGTACAGTATATGAAATAATGAGTACACAGAGATCTCACATCCCCCCCCCCCCCCCATGATATCTTACAATACGGTATGATTTTACTGTGGAAATTTAAAGATACAGAGCCCCAAATACCAGCCCATTGGTACATAGTGACATTTTTTGCATTAGTTCTAAGTGGGTCAAAAATAAAATCTCCCATTGGACCAATATGTTTACAATGCAGATGTGTCATATACACCCCCTCTATGATATCTTACAATACGGTATGATTTTACTCTGGTAATTTAAAGCTACAGAACCCCAAATATCAACCTCATTGGTTACATAGTGACATTTTTGTAATATTTCTAAATGGGATAAAAACAAAATCTCCCATTGGACCAATACGTTTACAATGCAGATGTGTCATACATCCCCCCCCCCCCTCTATGATATCTTACAATATGGTATGATTTTACTGTGGAAATTTAAAGATACAGTGCCCCAACTATCAACCCCATTGGTTACATAGTGACATTGTTACTATATTTCTAAATGGGATAAAAACAAAATCCCCCATTGGGCCAATACATTTAGAATGCAGATGTGTCATACACACCTCCCTCTATGATATATTACAATATGGTATGATTTTACTGTGGAAATTTAAAGACAAAGAGCCCCAAATACCAGCTTATTGATACATAGTGACATTTTTTGCATTAGTTCTAAGTGGGTCAAAAATAAAATCTACCATTGGACCAATACGTTTACAATGCAGATGTGTCATACACTCCCCCCTCTATGATACCTTACTATACGGTATGATTTTACTGTGGAAATTTAAAGATACAGAGCCCCAAATAACAACCTATTGGTTATATAGTGAAATTTTTACAATACTTCTAAATGAGATAAAAACAAAATCTCCCATTGGACCAATACGTTTACAATGCAGATGTGTCATACACACCCACTCTATGATATCTTACAGTATGGTATGATTTTACTGTGGAAATTTAAAGATACAGAGCCCCAAATACCAATTCATTGGTTACATAGTGATATTATTGCACTAATTCTAAATGGGTCAAAAACAAAATCTCCCATTGGACTAATACGTTTACAATGCAGATGTGTCATACCCACCCCTCTATGATATATTACAATATGGTATAATTTTACTGAGGACATTTAAAGATACAGTGCCTCAAATATCAACCCATTGGTACATAGTGACATTATTGTAATATTTCTAAATGGGATAAAAATAAAGTCGCCCATTGGACCAATACGTTTACAATGCAGATGTGTCATATACACCATCCTCAGCATTCTCTCTAGCTATCATCAACGCAAAGCCCCTCGGGAAGAACCTATATGCTGTCGTGCTTTTGCATCAGGAAAGGAAAATTACCGCCAGGTAAGTATACAATTTTCCATTTTCCTGACACAAGCATGACAGCATATACGCATGGGACTTAGCAATCACCAAAAAGCCAAGGGTGGGTAATGCTGTAGTGTTTATTTAGTGAATGGATCTGTCTAGTACAGAGCGGCCGAACTGTACTGTGGTTAAGGCCATTGGATCCACTCTATAGTGGTTCAGGAATGTGTTGAATGTAGACCATTCGGCCCATGAGGCTGCCATACTCCTAGTGGAGTGGGCCTTCAGTTCTCTTGATGGCTCTAGATTCTTAGCGCAGTACGCTTTCCGAATTACCCTTACCAGCCATGTAGCCAACGTCTTCCTGAAGGGCTGCCCTTAGTTCTATCACATTTAAACCTTCGTTCGACCCTGGGCTAACCACTCCTTGTGGTGGGCTTCCCAGCCTGATGCTGAGGCATCTGACGTGACCACTAGTGCTGGCTCCGGTATCAGCTGGTGGCAACTGAAGAGGTTCCTCGGTTTCTTCCACCACATGAGGGATTGTCTCATTGCTGTTGTAATCCTTGTTCCCTGTCGCGTGGATCCTTCCCACTGGTTGAGGAAGCCTATTTGAAAGGATCTCATATGCCAGTGAGCCCACTTGACCATTTTGATTGTTGCCGCTAATGTCCCCAGCAGACTTAGGCAGGATGAGGCTGGGAGATGGGTCCTCCCTCTCACTTCTTCTAGTCTCCTGATGAGTGCTGTTGCCCTCTGTGGGGGTAGTTCCACTGTGTTCTTTACAGTATCTAACATTGCTCCTAGGAATAATAGTCTCTGTGAGGGTTCTGGTTGGCTCTTCCGCCAATTGATGATCCATCCAAACCTCTCCAGTGTCTGTACTAATACTCTTCGATGTTTTAGGAGAGTTTGTGCGCTCTCTGCTACCAACAGGATGTCGTCCAGGTAGTGGAAGGTGTGCAGTCCCTGCTTGCGTAAGATAGTAATTGCAGGCAGCAGGATCTTGGAGAATGTCCGTGGTGATGTAGAGAGGCTAAATGGTAAGCATACGAATTGGAAACATTGGTCCTTTACCGCAAAGCGCAGATATTTGTGTAACTGTGGGTCTATTGGGGCATGTAAGTACGCGTCCTCCAGATCTAAGGACAACATCCAGTAGTCCCTGTTTAACGCTTGCGTCACTGACTGCAGAGATTCCATCCGGAAGCTCCGTACTGAAATCTTCTTGTTCAGTTCTCTCAGGTCTAGTACAGGCCTTAGGTCGTCTGTCTTTTTCTTTATTAAGAAGAGCAGTGACTAGAAGCTTTGACCTCTTTCAAATACTGCTTGCAGCGTTCGAGTAACCGGCTGAGCATTGAGGAAAAAAGGAGAATGCATGATGGTAGGTGAATCCTGGAACTGGGCTTGGGGGCGGAGCTAGCCCATGCGTATATGCTTTTGTGCTTGTGTCAGGAAAAATAAAACCTCCCATTGGCCCAATACGTACACAATGCAGATGTGTCATACACCCCCCTCTATGATATATTACAATACGGTATGATTTTACTGAGGAAATTTAAAGATACAGAGCCCCAAATACCAACCCATTGGTTACACAGTGTCATTTTTGCTCTAATTCTAAGTGGGTCAAAAAACAAAATCTCCCATTGGACCAATACATTTGCAATGCAGATGTGTCATACCCCCCACCCCCATGATATATTACAATATGGTATGATTTTACTGTGGAAATTTAAAGATACAGAGCCTAAAATATCAACCCTTTGCTTACATAGTGATATTTTTGTAATATTTATAAATGGGATAAAAATAAAATCTCCCATTGGACCAATACATTTACAATACAGATGTGTCATACACACCCCCCTCTATGATATCTTACAATATGGTATGATTTTACTGTGGAAATTTAAAGATACAGTGCCTCAAATATCAACCCATTGGTACATAGTAACATTATTGTAATATTTCTAAATGGGATAAAAATAAAATCTCCCTTTGGACCAATACATTTACAATACAGATGTGTCATACACACCCCCCTCTATGATATCTTACAATATGGTATGATTTTAGTGTGGAAATTTAAAGATACAGAGCCCCAACTATCAATACCATTGGTTACATAGTGACATTGTTACTATATTTCTAAATGGGATAAAAACAAAATCTCCCATTGGGCCAATACATTTAGAATGCAGATGTGTCATACACACCCCCTCTATGATATATTACAATATGGTATGATTTTACTGTGGAAATTTACAGATACAGAGCCCTAAATACCAAACCCTTGGTAACATAGTGATATTATTGCACTAATCCTAAATGGGCCAAAAAAAAATCTCCCATTGGACCAATATATTTACAATGCAGATGTATCATACACACACCCCTCTGTGATATATTACAATATGGTATGGTTTTAGTGTGGAAATTTAAAGATACAGAGCCCCAAAAACCAACCCATTAGTTACATTGTGACAATTTTGTAATATTTCTCAATGGAATAAAAATAAAATCTCCCATTGGATCAATACATTTACAATGCAGATGTGTCATACACACCCCCTCTATGATATCTTACAATACGGTATGATTTTACTGTGGAGATTTAAAGATCCAGAGCCTCAAATATCAACCCATTGGTTACATAGTGACATTATTGCACTACTTCTAAATGGGATAGAAACTAAATCTCCCATTGGACAAATATGTTTATAATGCAGATGTGTCATATATTCCCCCCTCTATGATATCTTACAATGTGGCATGATTTTACTATGGAAATGCAAAGATACAGAGCCCCAAATATCAACCTATTGTCACATAGTGGCTGAGACTGTAGAAACATAAAAATTAAGTGAATGGCCCGAATACAGGAACTTGGCGTTATTAGCACCACACTCTAAACAACTGAGCTAACGGGCTGGCTGCCGGGGCTGTGTCTTCTTCAGCCATCCCAGGCTCTCATTTCGGACAACCTGCGGGTCTTCCAGGGGTGCCTTAAATGCCCATGGCCTCATCAACCCATGGAAGGTAGAATATGTCAATCTGCTCTTAATTGTTAGCAAGTGGTCTTTTGCCGGTAGCATGGCTGAGCGGTCTAAAGTGCTGGATTTCGGCTCCAGTCTCTTTGGGGGTGTGGGTTTGTATCACACTACTGCCAAGCTCTTTTTAACAAAGGCCTATCCTCAAGGTCTTAGGCATTCCTACTGTACTTTGCTGGAGTTACTTGCCCAACACACTGGAATTTCAAACAACACCTACCTCTCTGCTTTAGCAACTTTAGGAAACTACATTCATTGCATATTTTTGGTAAGAAGTCTTCCAAAGGGCACACTTCTAGATGACTAGTGAATTTTCATCAATATTACAAAACATGTCCAAATGAATGTGACTAACTCCTGTAAGCTAGATTCCACACTCACGCTTTTAGTGTGGACAGCAAAAAACAAACAGCAGTAATGAAAAGTTGGCACACTTTTTAGGAGAGTGCCAAGTGAACTTGCCAGAATGCTGTACCCAAAGTCCACTCTCAAGCGAAACGTGACCACAACCTGCGGTCTCAGAAACGCGACCAAAGAACATAAGTTGGCATCTTGGGCATCTGTATCAAACTTCAACAACCTTTCATAATGGATATAGTGGTGAATACATGGAGTGGAGAGTCCTGAGACCTCCAGCACAAGCAATGAATGGAGAACATGGCATGTAGAAAATGCCCGTCTGCCTTTTAATTGTTAGCAGTGAGTCTTTTACAGGTAGCATGGCCGAGCGGTCTAAGGTGCTGGATTAAGGCTCCAGTCTCTTTGGAGGCGTGGGTTCAAATCCCACTGCTGCCAAGCTCTTTTAACAAATGCCTATCCTCAAGGGCTCAAGCATCTCTCAAGTTACTGCTGCACTTTGCTCCAGTTACTGACCAACACACTGAAATCTCAAAGAACATTTACATCTCTGCTTTAGCAGCATTAGGAAATTGCATGTTTTGCTTAAGAAGTCTTCCAAAGGGCACACTTCTGATGACTAGTGAAATGCCGTCAACATTACAAAACAAGTCCAAATGAATGTGACTATCTCCTGTAAGCTAGATTCCACAATCACTCTTTAAGTATGGACAGCAAAAAACAAACAGCAGTAATGAAAAGTTGGCACACTGTTTAGGAGAGTGCCAAGTGAACTTGCCAGAATGCTGCACCCAAAGTCCACTCTCATGCGTAAGGTGAGCATAACCTGCGGCCTCCGAAGGAGGACTGAAGCACAAAAGTTGGCATCTTGGCCATCTTTGTCAAACTTCAACAACCATTCATAATGGATAAAGTGGTGAATACTTGGGCTCGAGAGTTCTGAGGCTTCCAGCACAAACAAGAAATGCAGAACATCGGCCATCAGAAAGCCACGGTGTATGCATGTAAACATACATATGTCTGAGACTGCTGAAACGTAAAGTTCACACAAATAGCCCATATGGCAATCACACCCCCAACCTTGGTATTATTCGCACAATGCTCTAACCAACTAAGCTAACCGTCTGCTCTACTAGTGTTCTGACCTGCTGGCTGCTTGCTGCTGGGGCTGTGTCTTTCTCAGCCATCCCAGGCTCTCATTTCGAACAAGCTGCAGGTCTTCCAGGCATGCCTTATATGCCCACGGCTTCATCAACCCATGGAAGGTAGAATATGTCCCTCCACCTCATAATCATTGGGAAGTGGTCTTTTACCGGTAGCATGGCCGAGCGGTCTAAGGCGCTGGATTAAGGCTCCAGTCTCTTTGGGGGCGTGGGTTCGAATCCCACTGCTGCCAAATTCTTTTTAACAAATGCCTATCCTCAAGGGAGCAAGCATTTCGGAAATTCCTGATGCAGTTTGCTGGAGTTCCTTGCCCAACACACTGGAATCTAAAAGAACACCTACCTCTCTGCTTTAGCAACATTAGGAAACTACATTCTTTGCATATTTTGGGTAAGAAGTCTTCCAAAGGGCACACTTCTGTTTAGATGACTAGTGAATTTTCATCAATATTACAAAACATGTCCAACTGAATGTGACTAACTCCTGTAAGCTAGATTCCACACTCACGCTTTTAGTGTGGACAGCAAAAAACAAACAGCAGTAATGAAAAGTTGGCACACTTTTTAGGAGAGTGCCAAGTGAACTTGCCAGAATGCTGTACCCAAAGTCCACTCTCAAGCGAAACGTGACCACAACCTGCGGTCTCAGAAACGCGACCAAAGAACATAAGTTGGCATCTTGGGCATCTGTATCAAACTTCAACAACCTTTCATAATGGATATAGTGGTGAATACATGGAGTGGAGAGTCCTGAGACCTCCAGCACAAGCAATGAATGGAGAACATGGCATGTAGAAAATGCCCGTCTGCCTTTTAATTGTTAGCAGTGAGTCTTTTACAGGTAGCATGGCCGAGCGGTCTAAGGTGCTGGATTAAGGCTCCAGTCTCTTTGGAGGCGTGGGTTCAAATCCCACTGCTGCCAAGCTCTTTTAACAAATGCCTATCCTCAAGGGCTCAAGCATCTCTCAAGTTACTGCTGCACTTTGCTCCAGTTACTGACCAACACACTGAAATCTCAAAGAACATTTACATCTCTGCTTTAGCAGCATTAGGAAATTGCATGTTTTGCTTAAGAAGTCTTCCAAAGGGCACACTTCTGATGACTAGTGAAATGCCGTCAACATTACAAAACAAGTCCAAATGAATGTGACTATCTCCTGTAAGCTAGATTCCACAATCACTCTTTAAGTATGGACAGCAAAAAACAAACAGCAGTAATGAAAAGTTGGCACACTGTTTAGGAGAGTGCCAAGTGAACTTGCCAGAATGCTGCACCCAAAGTCCACTCTCATGCGTAAGGTGAGCATAACCTGCGGCCTCCGAAGGAGGACTGAAGCACAAAAGTTGGCATCTTGGCCATCTTTGTCAAACTTCAACAACCATTCATAATGGATAAAGTGGTGAATACTTGGGCTCGAGAGTTCTGAGGCTTCCAGCACAAACAAGAAATGCAGAACATCGGCCATCAGAAAGCCACGGTGTATGCATGTAAACATACATATGTCTGAGACTGCTGAAACGTAAAGTTCACACAAATAGCCCATATGGCAATCACACCCCCAACCTTGGTATTATTCGCACAATGCTCTAACCAACTAAGCTAACCGTCTGCTCTACTAGTGTTCTGACCTGCTGGCTGCTTGCTGCTGGGGCTGTGTCTTTCTCAGCCATCCCAGGCTCTCATTTCGAACAAGCTGCAGGTCTTCCAGGCATGCCTTATATGCCCACGGCTTCATCAACCCATGGAAGGTAGAATATGTCCCTCCACCTCATAATCATTGGGAAGTGGTCTTTTACCGGTAGCATGGCCGAGCGGTCTAAGGCGCTGGATTAAGGCTCCAGTCTCTTTGGGGGCGTGGGTTCGAATCCCACTGCTGCCAAATTCTTTTTAACAAATGCCTATCCTCAAGGGAGCAAGCATTTCGGAAATTCCTGATGCAGTTTGCTGGAGTTCCTTGCCCAACACACTGGAATCTAAAAGAACACCTACCTCTCTGCTTTAGCAACATTAGGAAACTACATTCTTTGCATATTTTGGGTAAGAAGTCTTCCAAAGGGCACACTTCTGTTTAGATGACTAGTGAATTTTCATCAATATTACAAAACATGTCCAACTGAATGTGACTAACTCCTGTAAGCTAGATTCCACACTCACGCTTTTAGTGTGGACAGCAAAAAACAAACAGCAGTAATGAAAAGTTGGCACACTTTTTAGGAGAGTGCCAAGTGAACTTGCCAGAATGCTGTACCCAAAGTCCACTCTCAAGCGAAAAGTGACCACAACCTGCGGTCTCAGAAACGCGACCGAAGAAAATAAATTGGCATCTTGGCCATCTGTATCAAACTTCAACAACCTTTCATAATGGATATAGTGGTGAATACTTGGAGTTGAGAGTCCTGAGACCTCCAGCACAAGCAATGAATGGAGAAAAGGGAAAGAGGAAATGTCCGTCTGCCTTTTAATCGTTAGCATGATGTTTTTTACGGGTAGCATGGCTGAGCGGTCTAAGGCACTGGATTAAGGCTCCAGTCTCTTTGGGGATGTGGGTTTGAATCCCACTGCTGCCAAGCTCTTTTAACAAATGCCTATCCTCAATGGCTCAAGCATTTCTCAAGTTTCTGCTGCACTTTGCTCCAGTTAGTTGCCCAACACACTGAAATCTCAAAGAAAATTCACATCTCTGCTTTAGCAGCATTAGGAAATTGCATGTTTTGGTTGAGAAGTCTTCCAAAGGGCACACTTCTGATTAGATGACTAGTGAAATGTCGTCAACATTACAAAACAAGTCCAACTGAATGTGACTAACTCCTGTAAGCTCGATTCCACACTCACACTTTAAGTGTGGACAGCAAAAAACAAACAGTGGTAATGAAATGTTGACACTCTGTTTAGGAGAGTGCCAAGTGAACTTGCCAGAATGCTGCACCCAAAGTCCACTCTCAAGCGTAAGGTGAGCATAACCTGCAGCCTCCGAAGGAGGACTGAAGCACAAAAGTTGGCATCTTGGCCATCTTTGTCAAACTTCAACAACCATTCATAATGGATAAAGTGGTAAATACTTGGGCTTGAGAGTTATGAGGCCTCCAGCGCAAACAATGAATGCAGGACATCGGCCATCAGAAAGCCACGGTGTACGCATGTAAACGTACATATGCCTGAGACTGTAGAATCTTAAAGATCAAGCAAATAACCTGTATGAGGATCAAACAGATGACCGTGGCATTTTTAGCACGACGCTCTAACCAACTGAGCCAATCGGCTGCTCTGCTGCTGTTCTGGCCTGCTGGCTGCTGGGGCTGTGTCTTGCTCAGCCATCCCAGGCTCTCATTTCGAACAAGCTGCAGGTCTTCCAGGCATGCCTTCTATGCCCACAGCCTCATCGACCCATGGAAGGTAGAATATGTCCCTCCGCCTCATAATCGTTAAGAGGAGGGCATTTACAGGTAGCATGGCCGAGCGGTCTAAGGTGCTGGATTTAGGCTCCAGTCTCTTTGGGGGCGTGGTTTCAATTCTCACTGCTGCCAAGCTCTTTTTAACAAATGCCTATCGTCAAGGGCGCAAGCATTTTGCAAGTTGCTGCTGCAGTTTGCTGGAGTTCCTTGCCCAACACACTGGAATCTAAAAGAACACCTACCTCTCTGCTTTAGCAGCATTAGGAAACTAATTCATTGCATATTTTGGGTAAGAAGTCTTCCCACTTCTGATTAGAAAGGGCCCACTTCTGATTAGATGACCAGTGAATTTTCATCAATATTACAAAACATGTCCAACTGAATGTGACTAACTCCTGTAAGCTAGATTCCACACGCTTTTAGTGTGGACAGCAAAAAACAAGCAGCAGTAATGAAAAGCTGGCACACTTTTTAGGAGAGTGCCAAGTGAACTTGACAGAATGCTGCACCCAAAGTCCACTCTCAAGCGTAAGGTGAGCATAACCTGCGGCCTCCGAAGGAGGACTGAAGCACAAAAGTTGGCGTCTTGGCCATTTGTGTCAAACTTCAATAACCATTTATAATTCATTACTGGTTGGCTGGCTGTGTTGGTGGCTAAAAATGATGATTTCATACTTAGACCCCTTGCACATGGGCTGTCCCTCCATTTACTCCTATGGAGCAGGCGGGTGACAGATCCGTCTCCGCTCACTGTGTAGACGCGGACCTATCAGAGCCCCGCTCTCCTCTATGGGGAGATCGGATGAACACAGACCGCCTGTCCATTTTCATCCAATCCCCCAGACAGATGGAAAACAGAGTCACCATCCTGTCTGTATTCCATGGATAGGATTGGATGGGATCGCTGCGTCTGTCAGCAGACATGTCATAGGAGTAAGGCCCCTTTCACACGAATGGAGCTGTTTTGATCGGCTCCTCTGCTCAGCTGTGATCCATCCGTTTGTCCCCGCTGAGCCGGCAGATGACAGGACAGTCTCTGCACTCCATGCAGAAAGGGACCTGTCACAGCTCCATCCTCCTCTACGGAAGATCGGATGAACACGGACCGTCTGTCCGTGTTCATCCGATCCGATCCACCAGGGGGGATGGAAAATAGGGTTTCCATCCATTTGTTTTTGGCGGATCGGAGCGGATTGGGTGTCAGTGGACATGTCACCACTGACATCCATCGCTCCATAGAGCACAATGGAGCATCCGTTCGGGTCCGCCTGAAAAACTGACAGGCAGACCCAAATCATCCACTCGTGTGAAAGATCCCTAAATGAAGGGTCCGCCTGAAAAACTGACAGGTGGAGCTCATCGCCCAGCCCCTGTGACAGGGCCAATAGGCTTGTGGTGATTGCACACATCTCATGTCAGCCTTGCTGCTGTGTGGAGTTCAGAAAATGTCACATTCATTCCCTAGAGCACTATTGCACTCTGCGCATGCGTACAGTTATGCAGTTGCCGTTATTCTGATTGGTTGGCTATTAAAAGCCATTCCCGCCTTAACCTCTCTGCCATTGGCTGTATGATAGAACGCGATATTTGATTGGCTTACATGTACGGATTGGTTGGGGAAACCGGAAGAGTTCGGCAGGTGAAAGATGGCCGGTATGTGGGTGCTGCTGGTGTGTGCGGTGCTGGTAATCGGGGCCAGCGGGGAGGAGAGTGCGAAGTCCGGAGATTCCTTCCAGGAGGAGCTGCTGCTCACCCCTCTCCGCTCCGGAGATATCGCCGCCACCTTCCAATTCAGGACCCGCCTAGACTCCGACCTGAGGAGGGAGAGAGGTGAGAGACACCGGAGCACACCGACACCCCCACACTGTACACCGACACCCCCACACTGTACACCGACACCCCCACACTGTACACCGACATCACCACACCGTACACCGACATCACCACACCGTACACTGACATCACCACCACACCGTACACCGACATCACCACACCGTACACTGACATCACCCCCACACTGCACACTGACATCACCCCCACACTGTACACTGACATCACCACCACACTGTACACTGACATCACCACCACCACCACACTGACATCACCCCCACACTGTACACTGACATCACCCCCACACTGTACACTGACATCACCCCCACACTGTACACTGACATCACCCCCACACTGTACACTGACATCACCCCCACACTGTACACTGACATCACCACCACACTGTACACTGACATCACCACCACACTGTACACTGACATCACCACCACACTGTACACTGACATCACCCCCACACTGTACACTGACATCACCCCCACACTGTACACTGACATCACCCTCACACTGTACACTGACACCACCACCACACTGTACACTGACATCACCACCACACTGTACACTGACATCACCACCACACTGTACACTGACATCACCACCACACTG
>BLSH010479914.1:237891-249385 GCA_018402905.1 Glandirana rugosa
TGGTTACAGTCTTTTTAGTTTTTTTTTTTTTTTTTTTAGTTTTGTGTTTTTACTGACTCAACCTCTTTCCGAATTTGGGAACACAGTCGTAAAACAACTTGGTGGAAAACGAAACTAATAATCGTTTTTTCCAAAAGGGAGTTTTACAACCCTAAAAGTCCCGTGTCTATTACCTAAGTCCAAACATTTTTTTATCCAAAGCAAATAATGTTTTAAAGTCGTATCTTTTGTGGTATATTCAGTTTTTTCTGTTATTGTCTTAGTATTTTCTAGTATTTATGTATTATGAATATTAGTATCGTCCTCAACTAATGTTTTCTATGCTGAAATTTTGTAATAAACGAAACCTATTTTTTTACAAACCTGAATCCATTATCTGTGCCCTGAAAATCCCAACATTTTGAGGGAAAACCTTTTTTGCTAATAATCAAAGCAAAAGGTGGTTCAACAAAATGCTGACACAAGGGTTTAAGCCTTTCTCCAACTCAGTCATTTTTGTGTTTTGATTTTTTTTTTTTTTTTTTTGATTTTTCTGACATTGGTGTTTTTATATCTTGCTAGGCAAAGCAACAAAATGTGATTATTTTAAAGTGGGTGATTCTTTTGTATAACCACTGTGTTATCTGCATTGAATGCGTGTTGTCAGCTTAGGGCAGGAGGTGTGTTACTGGCTAGATCCCCATTTGAAAATAAAGGGGAAAAAACAAGATATTTTATCCACCCCATCTAAGAACTGCTGTTTGCTATATATTTTTGTTCTTGGGTTTTCATACACATTGAGCGTGCCACTTCTTCATTTTTGCAGTGTCGATAAAAACTGGAAGGAGCTGACTAACATCTTGTCGGGGATTTTCTGCGCATCGCTAAACTTCATTGACTCGACGAACACAGTGACTCCAACCGCATCTTTCAAGCCCTTGGGATTAGCCAACGGTCGGTGTACAAGTCTTATCCATTTACACCTCCCCATTTCTATCCATTATCTCTTACTGAAGGTTCTTTTTTTATATTTCACAATATAAATCAATAATTTAAAAGCTATTGCAAGTTGTTAGTGGAAGAATGTTTTTAATGCACAAGGGCAAAGAAAGGTGATTCAAAGAAAAAAATGATTCTGTTCTTTTGCTTCAAAACTCACTTTTTAGTAAGGGTGGGCTCGGGCATGTTCGCAAGTGGCACGTGAACCCTGCACTGCGCTAATCACAGGCAGGGAGACATTTCCCGATCGCTGCAGCCGCACATCGGGGCAATGTCTCCCTGCCTGTGATTAGAGTAGAGCCGGGTTCACGTCCTGGCGGGCTCGGGCACGTTCACTTGCGAACACGCCCGAGCCCTTCCTTTTTAGTAACCGAGGACACTTCACTTATTGCAGCCACCTGGGAATGGGGGAAGTAATTGTCTGTTTCATGCAGACATAATGGTTTAGGTTGTATGCCCTGTGCAAAGCTAAATGATGAAATCTAATTACAGCTAAACTCCCAGGCGCAAATTATTTAAATATATTCCTTAACCACTTCCCGACCAGCGCCGTAAATAGGCGGCGGCCGGTTTTGAGTGGCTGTACTGGGACAGCTGCTTGCGGCTCAAAGGGTAACTGCATTTTCGGGATGGGGGGGGGGGCATAGCAAATAGAGAAAAAGTAATCCTACACACCCCCCTCCTTAACATTTGGGACATTTTTGACAGGTACCCGCTACCCAACTTCCAGTCAGATCGCTGTGGCGATCTGAGCGGAAGTTCAGGTCCCTTTCTCCCCCCACAGCCCACTGGGATATGTCACAGGTCCCAGAAAGCTGTCGGACCAATTAAACCAATTAAACAGCGCAGTGTGGTTTGCGCATGCACAGTGAGCAGCTGGCGATGCCGGGGACCAAAGCATAGTGAAGAAACTGGCCAGTTGAGGACAACGCAAGATTTTTTTTTTTTCTTTGTAGCGAATGACTTTTAAAGGAATAAATTCACCTTTCGTAGCAAGTTACACCCATAAAAAAAACCCAGCAGTTATTAAATGCCACCAAAAGAAAGCTCAATTTGTGTGAAGAAAATGATAAAAAATTTCACATGGTTACAATGTAGCCTGACCGTGCAATTGTCATTCAAAGTGTGTGACAGCGCTGAAAGCTGAAAAATGGCCTGGGCAGGAAGGGGGTGAAAGTGCCCAGTATTAAGGTGGTTCTTTTTTTATATGGATGCTCTAACCACGTTATTTCGTGTGATTTGATGGATTGGGACGAGTGTGATGAGTCTCCTTCTTTAACCACGCTTGGGATCCAGTATTCCAATAAAGGCCTTGGCTGGGTTTAAAGCCGCAAGCTTGCCTAGCTTGCTTTCTGGGAAGCAGGTTTTTCTTATGGTGGAAGTGCACTGAATTAGTCTGGTGTGAAGCACTGTGGTGGAATTGTACTGCATCATTAAAGTGGTTGTCAACTTGTGACAACCACTTTGACCTACAGGTAAGCCTATAATAAGGCTTACCTGTAGGTGCCCTGAATATCTCCCAAACCTGCACGGTTCAGGAGATATGCAGCGTACTAGATGTACCGACGTCATTTCGGCACATGCGCAGTGAAGAAACTTCCTCCATGCTGTTCCTTCACTGCGATCGTGCAGTGACTGACGGCTCCCGCACGCATGCACGGGAGTGACGTCTTGCAACTCCGGCCAGTCACAGGGCCGGAGATTGCGACCCCGGAAGGAAGAGGAGCTGAAGATGGATGCTCCCTGCTGTGGGGACAGCGCTGGACGTTGCAGGTAAGTGACCGCTCTGTTTCTACTTTGCAGGGGAATAAAGAGGAAGTAAACTCCATACCAAAAATATGAGGAAGAGTATATATCGGCCAAAACTGATGAATACATTTTGTTTTTGTTTTTTTATATATGTATATATTTTCTTATTTTGTGTGGTTTTTTTGGATCTGTATTTTAACAAAAAGTAAGAAATATTTTTTTTGAGAAATTGTTGCCCTTTTTTTGTTTATAGCGGTGATCAGAAATGACGCAGAGGTGGTCAAATACCACCAAAAGAAAGTGCTATTTGTGGGAAAAAAGGACGTCAATTTTGTTTGGGTACAACGTCGCACGACCGCACAATTGTCAGTTAAAGCGACGCAGTGCTGAATCACAAAAAGTGCTCTGGTCCTAAAGGAGGAAATTCTTCCGTGGCTGAAGACCATTTTTTTCTGGACTATGAACTTGCTGTCCATATAATTGTTTACATCATTTTGTACTTTTAGCCAATTTAGATTAAGGACTTTATTCTATTATATTGACTTATATGGAAAGTAAAGTTTAGCGCAGCTCCTTCATTTTACCATTTAAAATGAATGGGCTGAAATCGCACCGCACAGAAATGCATGTGAATTACAAAGGAACACACAGTGCATTTCTGTGCAATCCCTGGGCGAGGATGTTGAGAACTGGCCCTTAGGTCAGATCAGGTTCAGTTATGCTCTCGACCACCTGCAAACAGCTTGAAGTGGTGTAAACGGAAAAAAGGAAAATATGTGTTAGTTGGATTGTTGATACAATTTGTTATTCCCTACAGTGACCGATCACCACCTGCTGCGTTACGCCACTCTACCCAGGGAAATAGTGTGCACAGAGAATCTCACCCCATGGAAGAAACTGCTGCCTTGTGGCTCCAAGGTACTGGGTCAGTCTGATCATTGCTCTTTGTAGTCCTGATATAGGACCACCTTTTCATTTTCTTCTTTTATCTACACAGGTGGGCCTGGCCTCCCTATTGGAGGCAGAACGTCTGTATTACAGCAGCTACCACTCCCAGTCAGTACACATCAGGCCAATTTGTAGGGTAAGAGATGTTTTATGTACTCCACGGTGACCCTTCTGTCGTTTGCAGCCAAAGACATCGCCATCTTGGCCTACTATTTAGAGCTATAATTGCCATGGTACCGCACATGTGATCACTTGTGACACCAGCAAGTTCAGATTTGGAAGCTCATTTGAGAGCTGACATAAGCACACTGGCTACTGTACAACTGTCACCAGAGACATGCCTTGTAGGTCCAATTCACACCACATGCAATCAAGTGCATTTTTTTTTCTGCATCAAAAACGCAAGGAAAGTAGGTTAGATGGTTTCCAATGGCTTAGTTCACACCAGTGCAGTCAGTTCCAGGGCTTTCCAGTTCCAGAAAAAAAGTAGAACATGTTGCATTTTTCCTGCTTTGCTCTGTACTGGAACGCGGTAAAATGCAGAAAGAAAGCCTAAAAAAGAAAACTAATGCAGCCATCACATCTAAGAATTGGTAAGCTGCAATATTTTATAAATGTTTTTGCTTTTGGGTTTAATACCGCTTTAAAGTGGTACTAAAGGCAGAAGGTTTTTACCTTAAGGCCCCTTTCACATGGACGCATCTGCTTGCTTTGTGGGGGATTGCTCCGCTGAACCCTGGTGAGCAGGCGGATGACAGGTCCTGTCCGCTCCGCTGTGCAGAGCTGTCGCAGCCAGAAGCTCTAATAGGCTTCAAAAAAAGGGTGGACTCTGCACCCTGAGCCCACCCAGTTGTGTGGCAATAGCAAATGAATATTCAATATTGTCACACTGATTCTCCTCCTGGCCAATCAGAAAGGGGGCCCTGAGACCTGTTTTTCCGAAAAGGCCAATAGGCCTAGTAGGAGGGGGTAGTCCTGCTCTCCTCTATGAGGAAAACAAACCACCTGTCCGTCTTCATCCTCTCCTACCTGCCATATGGATGGAAAATGGGACCACCATCCGTCTGGATTTTACAGATCGGATCGGATAGCGGTGGGTGTCGGCGGACATGTGTCCTTTCACATCCGCGGCTCCATAGGGTTGACTGGAGGGTCGGGTCAGGTCGGCCTGAAGAACTGACAGACCTGATCGGAAAGCCCGTGCGAAAGGACCCTAATGCATTCTGTGGTAAGGTAAAAATCCTTCTGATTGCAGCCAGCTACCCCCCCTTACACTTGTCTGAGCCTCATCTCGATCCAGTGATTGTGTCTGAGAGCAGCGGCTCTCCCGGGTCTCTCTCTCCTCTCTCTCTTTGCTCCTGCTGCCGTCAATCACAGCCAGCGAGCCAATAAGTATAGAGTTGCAGGCCGAGTTGCGCTCCGTGTGAATGGACAATGTTGAGGCCTCTTGTACTGAGGAGGTAGATGGATGTGGGAATTCAGAAGCCAAGATTTTATTATGACTTTCAATATATGAAAACCTGGAGGGAAGATTCTGAGAACCAACTACCAGCAGAAATATGTATTTTCAGTGCTAATTTCGGAACAAATTCTTTTTAGTCATTATCACATAAAACCATATGATCTCATGGTATTTCAGGAACCAGATTGTTCAGAAGTCTCCTGGGAGCTGCGCCAATCCTTAACAGTGGTGTTTGATATGTATACCAACGGACAGGGGAAAAGAGGTATGTTTTGAATATTGACTGGTCCGTTTTTTGTTTATGTGAAAAATGATCACTTTCTTTGGTGGCTGCATTAGTTTTAGTCTTTCAAGCTTCATTTCCCTGGGTGATCTGCCAGTAATGCACTTCCTGTCCTTGGGTGACACTCACTGAAGTGTACCTAATGGAGGAGCAGTGTTGTCACCCAAGGCTGCACTCCTGATTTGGACTATAGACACCCCACCCCCCCATCCCTTCCCTCCTCATCTTCATAATATATTGTGAGGTGTTCTGCAGTTCACAAAAGACAGTGCACACAGAATTACAAGGATACTGAGTTCCTGGAAGGGCCATTGGGTATTTTTCTTTTCTTGTAGAAAATCCTTTTTTTTTTTTTTTTTTTTTTTTTTTTTTTTTAACCTGAAAGCAGAAAACATGCCCTGTGTGGATTATTGGATTATTCTAGAATCTGCTTATGTTTGCAGGGCATGCTGACTACACTCCTGATATATAATTTAACCACTTGACCTCCAGAAATTTCTTCATACATTTAGGCCATTATATATTCTGCTACATATTTTTGGTAAAAAAAAAATCCCAATAAGTGTATATTCATTGATTTACGTAAACGTTATAGTAGAGCTTGACAAATTTGCTTTGAATCTAGGAGCCAGCAAAAAAGTTAGGAGCCAGTTTTTTTAGTGTAATGTGGGGTTGTCGGCGCCCGGGGTAAGGCAAGTAATTTGCAACCCCCCCAACCCTAACTTACAGCAGAGCAGCCAGTCAATAACTCCAACGTAACACAGGGTTATAGGCTGGCCAGAAAGAGTGAAACTAAAAACCCGGTATAAGGGGAAACTCCTTATTATGCCGAATGCATCGTGACTGCGGCATGTCAAACACCCTCATCTGCTGCCTAATGGAGCTTATGGGTGGCCAAAACCTCTCTACTGCACATTTTTACCACCCAACTGCACATCTAAATAAAGCCTTAGTGACACTTTAAATAAAATACAAAAAAAAGGTGAAAGAAGTGTTCCAGTTTTGCTGATCTTCTGCTGCCTCTTTGCAGCCACTTCGTGTGTGTGTCTCCCACAGTGACTATTCATTGCTCTGGTGGGTTTCCGGTCACCATGAAATACTGGAGCCCAGCTGCACATAAAGAGTTGTAATTGTTGATGGTACGCAGGGCTTTATCAGAGGACATAGAAAAAGACTCTTCTAAAGCATATCCAGCTGCCTCATCTCCCCTTCTCCACCTCACAGCACACAGTAGAGCTGCACGATTCTGGCTAAAACGAGAATCACGATTTTGTTGCTTAGCATAAAGATCACAATTCTCGTTGTGTAAGTTCATCTTTCACGGTTTCTGAAAAAATTAGGCTAACTTTACTGTTTAGTTTTTTTTAAATTCATTAAAGTGTATTTTCCCCAATAAAAATGCGTTTGGAAGACCGCTGCGCAAATACCGTGTGACATAAAATATTGCAACAACCGCCATTTTTATTCTCTAGCTAAAAAAAATATATATATATATATATAACGTTTGGGGGTTCAATGTAGTTTTCTAACAGAAAATACAATTTTTTTACTTGTAAGCAACAAATATCAGAAAACGTTTAGTCTCATTTACAGACCGGAGTTCTTTCCTTTTGATAAGTATAAAAAAAAGTAACTTTTTAGTTCTTTTATCAGCGATGTTGTGAGATACTTGGCATGCTACCTGGATTTTTTTTTCACAGCTGTCAGATTGTGCAGAAAAAAGAGGGTTATGATCTGGCATTACCACCATGGCAGGCCTCCATCCCTAAATTGCATACATACAGAGAGAGAGTGGTCGTTGGGACTTTAAATGAGGCATTAAAAAGTTGCATCACATGACAAATTCATAAGTGGAATAAATAAGTTGAGTAAAAATTAATTTATTATACACAGTAGGACATGGATATCGTAAAAATCATGAAAAGCTGTCAATTGTTAAGGTAATACATAATGTATGAGTACATGATAACATATGTAGAAGTAGGGTACACATCATCTGGGCACTATGTCTTTCAAGATATACAAGCATACACGATACTCTACGTGTTTCGAGGACCTGTCCTCTCGTCAGGAGTATCGTATCATAATTGTCTATAAGTATAAATGGTACAAAACATGTATTAGTAATTCCTGGTATAAAGCACAGAAAAGAGATCTGAGGTAGAGGGAAATGTCAATGGATTGGTTTTTACATATCAGCTTTGAGAATAGCCCAGCGGGTATCCATGGGATAAGAGGTGTCCAATGCAACATCCACCCTGGGGGTTGGGAACATTGAGCCCAGACCCAGGACAACAGCGGAGCGGCCAGCCAAGAAATGAAGGGGAATAGGTAGAAAGCACCTCTAATCCACACTATACTAGAAGGAAAATAAATGTAAGTGCCAATGAGTGCAAAGGTGTTAGGTAGTGAGATAACAAGGTGTGAGTGTCAGGAAGTATTGTCTGGGAACAAACCAGAGGGGGCTGGGAGTAGTAGGAAATTAAACCAGGAGGAAGGAAGTGTACCACTAACTGCCCCATCCTCTAGGGCAGGGTGGGGAAATGAAAATGGTGATGTAGCAAGTATCCAAGCCACATGCTGACCAGTAGAATAAGTGCAAGAGTGCCAAAGTAGGTGAATGAACAGTATTGTAGTGCAGACTTGCATAGGTAGTGTTGGGAAGGCTCAGAGAGGCATGCTGCAAGGTGACCCAGTCAAGGAGTGAGAAGCTGGCCTGTCAGATTGTGAGCAGAGAACAGCATTTCACAATTAGGGAAGATAGTGAGGGGAGAGAAGGATCGGCTGCCGCTCGCCAAAACGTGATTTCTGGTTGCCATGGTGACCTGGCGTCTGGGGTATGTCAAGCCCTGCATTATAGCGTTAACAAACCATGGGCTATATTTTATGGTAATTTTTATTTATTTATTTCATTTTTTTTTTATACTAGTAATGACGGTGAACAATCAGACACTAACTGACACTTTGTTGTCAGTGATCAGTGCTAAAAATATGCACTGTCACTGTACTATTGACACGGGCTGGAAAGGGGTTAACATCAGGGTCAATCAAAGCTGTGTGCTCAGCCAGTGTTTTACTATACTGTGTGAGGTGCTTTTGCTAGGAGAAGAGATGGATTTTATTCCCAGGTTTACAGGGAAACAAAATCCATCCCTCCCCTCTGTCAGAACGGAGATCTGCCTTTGTTTACAATAGGCAGATCTCTGTTCTGTGTGTTTTACTGAGGATCAGCGGGTGCCGGCGGACATCCAGTGCCCAGCACCCACAGGTTGGCTCCTGCTGTGATTAATCACAGCAGAAGCGGCCCGCTGGCAGCGCGTGCCCCCTAGGCGGATGTGCAGAGTGGCGTATGTATACTTGATCCTGCACTGGAGGTCCGCCCTGTAATAGTAAATCTGCTATAGGGAGGTCCAGAAGTGGTTAAGTGTGTAGAATGACTGTATGGGACAGCAAGCATTTAAAGCGGAGTTCCACCCAAGAATGGAACTTCCGCTTTAAGCACTCCTCGCCCCCTTACATGCCACATTTGGCATGTCATTTTTTTTTTGGGGGGGGGGGGGAGTGTGTCCCCAGGTTTCAGAGGGACTTCCTGTCCCTCTTCCACCTTCCGTCTCTGGGCCGCCTAGGCGACGACTCCTCTCCTCCTAGGCGACCCCTCCCTCCTGGCAATCTTCTGGGACACGTCACAGGTCCCAGAAGATTGCCTGGCCACTAGGGATGCGCAGCGCGACTCGCGCATGCGCAGTGGGTGCCCGGCCGTGAAGCCAGGCCAGGTGCCCACACTAGGAATGGCGGGGCCGTCGGGAGGAGGGGGGAGACGAGCGAGGCTTCGGGCGCAGCCATCGCTGGACCGGGAGACAGGTAAGTTACGTTTCTTAAAAGTCAGCAGCTACACTTTGTAGCTGCTGACTTTTAATAAACAAAAAAACGAGTGGAACTCCGCTTTAAAATGTGACATTTTCTTGCATGAGTGAAAACAAAGTGTAGTATCTTGTTCAATGAATTGGTACATAAACGTGTTAATTCTGTTCTATAGCACCTCTTAGCTGTACAGAAGTGCCAATGCCTTTCCATGTCATTTCTAATCTGTAGGGATAAAATGTCAGTGGTGCCTCCATACAACTTCAGTGCTCCTCCTACTTTGACTATGTAATAATGAAAGTTCAAGTGTATCATTTTTTTTGTTTTTTTTAGACTGGTCAATATTTAAGATGTTTGCTCGTACAGTAACTGAGCCATGCCCCCTTGCAACACAAAGCAAAATCTATGTGGATTCATCTGGATTTGATAAGGTAATACTCGCTGCATTGACGCTACATAGCGTTTTTAAAAATCCTGAAACTATTTTGCCCTCTTACTCAGAGAATTCTCTTTTTTGTCATGGACTTGGCTGCATGTTAAAGTATAACTAAAAGCAAAACTTTGTTTTGTATAGAGTGCAGAATGATTAGAATACCTGTCCGGTTTGTATTGCTGTCTGTGGCCCTGTGGAGATTCACTCTCTGAAAGTAAAAGAAAATTTTGGGTTGTCCCCATAAAGGTAATCGGGGGGGGGGGGTTGATCTTCAAATGGGGACGCTAGTTTTGGTGACCTGGTATCCCCCAAGGAATTTCCTTCACTTTCAGGGATTTCCTCTCCCTTCCGGTTTGGCTATGGGACAGGAATTGAAAGGGGTATCTCCACAATGAGATACAGATGGCAAAAAAAAAAAAATCTGACAAGTGTTATAGCCCTCTCCTTACTCCATCCAAAGTTGGGGGGGGGGTATGGTTTTGCCTATAGTTCTATTTTAACCAGTTCCCGCCCAGCCAATAGCAGATTGACGGCCATGCGGTGGCTCTCCCTCCCTGGCTGGACATCATTGACGTCCTGACAGGAAGCGCCAATTGTCACCGTCACCATGGGACACAGCCGATTACTGAGCAGAGTGCCGACTCGCTGCCAGTATCATGTGACCACCGTGACGAATCACAGCAGGTCACATGGCAGTCGTACGCAATGGATGGCTTCCTTTCATGCCATCCATTTTGTTGCTAGCTGTGATTGGTCAATTTGATCACATGGTACAGACAGGGCCAATCACAGCCCGTCTGTACCATATAATTAGCTTTAGGATTAATCACAGCAAAACAGACTGATTCTGTTTCATTCCATAAAATGCTTGCTTGTGGCAATGTAATGCACTGCTATAAGCAAACATAATTTGTAACCAGCAAAAAAAAAATCCTGATCACTTCCCCAGAGTAACTGTAAGGCCTCATACACACGGGCGTTATTAACGTTGCGTTTTTGAGCTGCTTTTACAGCTTAACCACTTGCCGACCGCCCGCCGCAGCGTGACAGTGGCAAAGCGGCTCGTTATCGCAAACGGCCGTCACAACTAGCATTACTCGCACTCACTTTGTCCAGTGGGGCCAGAGAGTGGGTAGGGCGGACTAGATCACCGCTGACTGCCCGCGATGCCCCCCCCTGCAGTGAAAGAACAGAGGTTCGTGTATGTAAACACGGATATCCATTCTGACAGAGGGGGGGGAAGGGCTGTGATCACAGGCTCCCTGTATATGGAAGCCGTGATCGCTCCCCCTGCCAGCCCAGCCCCCGTACAGTTAGAACACACTGAGGGAACACCGTTAACCCTTAGAGCTCCCCCTCCAGGTTAACCCCTTTACTGCCAATGGCATTTACACAGTAATCGGTGCATTTTTATAGCACTGATCGCTGTATTAATGCCAATGGTCCCAAAAAAGTGTCAAAATGGTCTGACATGTCCGCTCCAATATCGCAGTACCCCCAAAAATCGCAGCTCTTCGCCATTACTAGTAAAAAAAAAAAAAAAAAAAAATAAACCCCAGTAATGAATTATCATTCTCCATAAAGCTGCAACTTTTGCACAAACCAATCAGTAAACGCCGATTTGCGTTTTTTTTTTTTTTTTTTTTTATAAACCAAAAATATGAGGAAGAATATAAATCGGCCAAAACCCATGGAAAAATGTTTATATGTGTGTGTGTATATATATATATGTATGTATGTATGTGTATGTGTGTGTGTGTGTGTGTGTGTATATATGTGT
>BLSH010479914.1:253221-288095 GCA_018402905.1 Glandirana rugosa
TTTTTTTTTTTTTTTTTTTTTTTTTCTGGTTAGTGCAGTGTTGTTTATGAGCATACTGGAGCAAGCTGAAATAGGGAAGTACAGGCTTGAGCTTCTAGAGCGGGGGTATTGAATTAAAATGCAAGGAGGTGTGGTCACTGAAATTTTTTTTTCCAATAAAAGGTTTTATTGAGCATCATTGAAAAACAAATAAATCAATAAAGCTGTTAAGATATTTCAACATCAGTACAGTTAACTATGACTTAATCGCAATATCAACATAAGATTAGGCAGAAATTACATGAGCTATAAAAACTCGTAACATACATCACTAAAATTTTCTTTCAGCCAAGGTCCGAATCTCAAGTTTGTGCAATAACGTAAAGATTGTAGTCACTGTATAAAAAAAAATAAACCATAATAACTTTGCGTTTCGGAATATAACTAAAACAAAAAATGCATGCAGCTGCTATACACAAAGTGAGAATCGCCTGATTAGATGCAAACAAATTTACAGCGCTCGCATGAACATAAACAGTAATAAACACCCCGATTGTGTTTAAAATATCAAGAATATATTTTTTATGTCCCAATATATAGTCCAATATTAAAAATAAGAAAGTGCTCTTGTGCTTAAAGTGCTGAAATCATCAAAAAGTGCTGTGTGCTTCAAACGTGTGGGGGTATCAACCCCCCCTTCGTGTCCCTACTCTCGTCTGCGGGACTTCGTACCGGAAATTGCATCAACGCATTTCACCTTCCTTTGCTGATGCTTACAGAAAGGTGAAACGCGTTGACACAATTTCCGGTATGAAGTCCCGCAGACGTCACTTCCGGTTACTGTGGAATGCACGCTGGTCAGCGGCGTTTGGCTCGTATTTCATACTGTTTTTAATCTACTATCCTGTAAGTACAACACTTTTTTAGAGCAATAAACCATGATTTATACAGTGCTTCACTATTGTGGTTCCCTCTTCTCTCTATATTTGAACATTTGACAAGACATATTGGAACACATGTGTATCCCAGGCTTGCCAGAGAGGAATATTTATTCCACTAAATCTGACTAGACCCCCAGACTGATGGGCATTTGGTGAGTAGGGATGCAAAGGGGGGGGGGGGGTGATACCCCACACTCTTTTGAAGCACACAGCACTTTTGGATGATTTCAGCACTTTTCAAGCACAAGAGCACTTTCTTATTTTTAATATTGGACTATATATTGGCACATAAATATATTCTTGATATTTTAAACACAATCGGGGTGTTCATTACTGTTTATGTTCATGCGAGCGCTGTAAATTTGTTTGCATGTAGTCACTGTATGTCTAACAAAAACTGAGAAATGTCCAATTTTAATTGTATTTCAACAATATTGTCACGTTTGAGTTATGATATTCTTATGTAAGTTGTCCCCATCAGAGTGCCCTATTACATCAGGTGTCTCCCATCAGTGTGCACCCTTACATCAGTTGTACCTATCAGAGTGTCCCATTACTTAATGTTCCACCATCAAAGTGACCCCTTACATAGGGTGTCCTCACTGGAGGGCCCCTTTCCATCATGGGTGTCCCCACCAGAGTGCCCCTTTATATCATATGTGCCTATCAGAGTGCACCTATAAAATCCATCCAAGTGAACCGCATAACTGCATATGTCCAGTAGCCAGACAGGGGGTGGGAGCTGGTGGAAGGAACACGCTGGGCTGAGAAACTTGCTACAGAGGGTGTGACGCACGTGACGCCACTGGTTGCTGGGACACTGGCGGTCCCAGCAACTGATGATTGCTGAGCAGCAGGGATCAGCTGCTGCAGACTGACAGTCCAGACCGCATTGCGCCATTTAATGTTGGCAGTCCCAGAGCATATCTGGGCTGTGGTTACTGGTCAAATTTTTGATTGGGGAGCTTACATTTTTCATGTAAAGAACCGAAACTCTTTAATGTGCATATGTCATATAGTTGGTGCATATATGTGATGCCTAAGGAAAGCCATCAAAACCATTTAATTTGGTTAAAGTGAAACTTCAGTCCACAATTTTAAAATCAGTGAACAAGCAGAAATTTGAATGCAGAAGAGAGATGCTTTGTCTCTTCTGCATTAAAATTACTTACCTGCATGTTTGCACTTGTCCTTGTACAGTGAGCTGTGCACGCGCAGCTCACTGTACAAATTCAGCAATGCCAAATCTAACTAAACTATCACCCATGCGCGGGAGCGACTTCACTCATCTCCCAGCCAATGAAAGCGGCCAGCAATGGAGACCCTGAGGCCAGACGCCCGACGATTTCAGCGGCTGGATGGGGAGCTCAAGAACGCCACATTGCTAGAGCCAAAAGGAGTATAGTTCTACTTTTAACTCAGCATAGTGTCAATTATTCCAGGTGGGGTATAGGAGTTAAATTCATTATAGGACATAGGATCTTTCACAGTTGTCCATATCTTCTCTATTAAAGAAAATGTTGACCCAACATTTCATGTGCCTGCTGTACCATGTACTTGTATGAAAAATGATTTCTTTGGGTGAGATCCCTGGTGCTCCTTCCAGTCCTTCTGCCTTCCTATGAAAAACTGACCACGCTAGGCATGAAAACACCGCATGGTCAGTTTTCTAGCTGAGCTGTGAATTCAGCTTGCTCTGTCCAATGATCAGACTTTAGTTTCTAACTCATATAGTCAGGGCCGCTGATAGGCAGTACAGCTAGCCCTCCTGTACTGGACCCCGGCCTTATCCGGTCAAAAGGATGGCCTGGGCACCTGCCCTAGCAGGAGGGTCAGCAGTACTGTCTTATTGCTGACACTTGTGGCTCTTCAGAAGTGCTGCCTGCTTCTACTTTTCTTCCTCTGGCTGCAGTGCAGGGGGATCAGTTCTAGTATCTGCACCCCCTTCCCCCTGCTGTCTGGGACCCCTGTGTGCTCCTTTCCCTAGCTGTGCTGCCGTTTTCCCCCCTCTCCTCTCCCGCCGGCATTTGCTGAGGGCACACAGGTTTGTTATTTCAGGATGGTATTTCGGGGGGGGGGGGTGTCATCATCCTGAATGAACACAGTGAGTGATCAGTACTGATCACTCCACTGTGAGGGTGCAGGTATTGCCTCCGTGCCGCTATTCACTTTCATAGGTCTTTTTCAACAGAGGTATAATCTCTGCCATGGTTGCAAAGCATAGCATTGCAGGTGTTGCATTTTAGGAAAAATATCATTTGATATCTTCGGAGGAGGGGGACCCTGTTAGGTAGGCTGTATGGGGCCCAGTGATTTCTATCTTCAGCCCTGCGTATGGTTACTTTATAGGTCAGAACACCACCTTGGTCCTCAATGGCCTACCCTGCAAAATGTTTGGAGTTGGGCCACTAAAAAAATAAGTTTTGCCGTTGGGTACGGCTAAACCTAATGCATCCTTCTAGAGTTGAAGAGTAGAAAGTTTAATCTTTATTTGTCTTTTCTGACTTTTTATTTTTTTAAATCTTTGAAGCAGGAGTGGCAAGTTACAATCCAAGTAGTCTTGGATAGAAGGAGTACAGTCTGGAAGAGGTTTCAGTAGACGGTCCAGGGGAAGCAAAACAGATTTCCAGAAGCAAATATTTTAGTGTGTGTGTGCGTGCGTACGTACACACACTTACATCCAAGCATGTTTCTTTTTGTTCCAAGAGCTCCTCTCTATCAAGGCTTGAAGATGCTGAACAGGAAAAGGTCTGGGCAAAAAAAACTGAGGGAACCTTGGAGTTAACATTTTGATAACCACGCAACGTCTACTCAATTTACTGGTTTAGCTTCTTGGAACCCTGAAACACATTGGCTGTGCGGCAAATAAATTAATAGGGACTGTCAGCCAATACTCTGGCGCTCTTTTCTTGTGTAAACTTTGAAAATGTATATAATATATTAAAGGCAATGATGTAATCGCATACTACCAGTTTAGATAAAAATACAACTACATGGAGTGCCTTTGTTTAAAGAAAAAAAAAATCCTTTTTTTTTCTCCTTCCAGGCCAGCCACGGTCCCCTGTCTTTCACGCTGAGCGCTATGTGAGTGGTTACGGTCTTCAAACTGGTGTGATCAACACCATGATTTACAACAACCACCCATACCGAGCCTTCCCTGTTATGATACTGGAGACCGTTCCCTGGTACCTCCGACTGTATGTCCATACGCTGACCATCATCACCAAGGGCAAGGACAACAAGCCAAGTGAGTGTTTAAGGAAGTTCATTAATAGCACTTATCTGATATCCGCAATGTGACTGTAGGTGAGTGACCCAGGAGTTATTGAATTTGTTCACGTTGTAGAAAAAGTGGTCCTGAATCTGAGCAGCGTGCACGGTAACCTGTTTGTAAATGGAAAGCTAATTTTCCTGCTATGTCACAGTGCAGCCAACTGAGACATAAGGTATGGAATATGTTGTGCCATTTTAACCACTGACTTAAAGACTGTCACTTTGTACATGCAAATCACAATCACCTTGCTACCAATCCATGCCCTCCAATTGAAATCAACACACAATATGTATGAAAGATACAAGGCTAGGAGTAATTGGTTGGCCACTATATTTTACAATGTGGAAATTCCTTTTTGACATGCGTGGGTATTTTTGATATATATAAATCTTATGTAACTGCATTTTTTTTTTCTTCCTCTCAAAGTGAATGTTTTGTCATATACAGTAATCACAAATGATTGTTATACACCTAGGTTATATTCACTATGTACCTGCAAAGGATCGCCAGCGCCCCCATCTCCTTGAGATGTTAATTCAGCTGCCGCCTAATTCCATCACAAAGATTAGTATCCAGTTCGAGAGAGCTCTGCTGAAGTGGACAGAGTACCCACCAGACCCGAACCATGGATTCTATGTCAGGTAATCTTTAACATATTCGATCCCTCTATGTAGAAAAACTGTCTTTGTTTGTGTTCTGCCCAAAAGAAATCTTTAAGTGATTGTAAAGTCTTGTTTAAAAAAAAAAAAAAATAATAATAATAATAATAATTAACTACTTGCACAGGGCAAACCAAATCCTCTTCTCTGCTCCTGGCCCATCCCTCCTATTGAGTGCCCCCTCAGCCAGCAGATTTCTATGGGGGCACCCAAGCCAAGTCACAGCTCTGTGTATCTATTCAGACACGGAGCCCCGGCCCCACCCCCTCTCTCCCCTGATTGGCTGACTGACTTTGACAGCTGGAGGAGTGTCTCGGACGGCTTCGACATTTGTGGACATTGCTGGAGAGAGAAGGTGCTCAGGTAAGTAATTAGGGGGTGCTGGGGAGGCTGCTACACAGAAAAGGTTTTTATATTAATGCATTAAGATAAAAGACCTTCTGCCTTTACAACCCCATTAGACAGAGTGATTTTTACAGTAAAGCCCTATGAGTTTTTAAAACTGTCAGCTCCAGTTGGAGGCGCTGTACTAACTATGCAAAGTTAGTATAGCGGTCTCCCCTGCTGAGCTTTTGTGTAAAATACAGGGGAAGGCCCCCCCCCGTCCGTCAGATCACTCCGATCAACGATCTACACCATTGGGTGAGAGAGATGATCTGGAGTCGGCTGGCTGCTGGTTTTCCAGCATGCTCATCTGACAGAAGCTGGACAAATGGCGGGAATGTCTCCCGGGGAGGCATGGGAAGCTGTCCCCGGCGAAAGAGAGCACAATGTTTATTGCTTTCAGCTATAACGGCCACTAGCAATAATCGCATATAAAATCTGACAGGCTGGTTGTACCCAAGATGATCGCTGGATCTGCCCATACATGGTTCGGATCTTGTGTGGTTCCTGCTGAACCATCTATGGCCGGCTTTAAGAGCTATTTCCTGAAACTAAAGCCTGGTACACACACACACACACACACACTAGAATTTTTTTTTTTTTCCATTCAACCCAGTGGGCTAAATGATAAAAAAACTGAAGAGCTCAGGAGGAGATCCTGTACTTACAATCTGATGTTAGTACAGCAATCTCCCCCACTTAGCGATTGTGTTCTGATGGGGGGGACAGCCCCCCGCCCCAGCCAGAGCACGTTGGTTGGATGCCGGATCGGTGTGTACTGGGCTTTGCAATCTATCAAGATTGTTATCAAGTAAATGATCTGTTAATTCACTTGTGTGTAGATGTCGACATGAGCTATTATGCTCTGTTAACAGATATTTTTTTTTTTTTAACAAAATAGATAGGATACACAACTTAAACTGAAATAGAAGCCAAGATCCTCCATTTGAGTCTCTTCTACAGTGGAGCACTAAACAATGAAAAACTATAAAAGCAATTTAATGTGTAAAATACAGCTAATAAAGTGCATACAGGGATACTTATAAAGTGCACTCACATTTGCAAAAAATGATAGTTCAATGGATCTCAGAATACATCCATATCAGTGAAAGTGTGTTCAAACAATTAGTCCACAAAACATTCACAAAAGTGAAAATTAAATCCGCTGGTGGAAATCCGTTCTTGAAGTATATCACAGCACAATCAGTAGTGTCCAAATACAAACTCCTCCACACTGTGTGAGCAGATCCTTGTCATCCCACTCCACACGTCTTGTGCTCACCTTCTGAATATGACCTAAATACTTGCTAGGTGAAACACACTTGCACCCACGGTGTAAATTGTTGCTAGGTCTTTAAAGTCTTACACCCTCTATTACACATCCCACCAGAACTCAGCTGAAACCAAGCATCACGTGGTGTAAAACCAGAATAAATATACCGTATATACTCGTGTATAAGTCAAGTTTTTTGACATGGATTTTGTGTCAAAAAACCGGCATTCGTCTTATACGCGAGTCAACAGCCGGTACGAGCGCGGGGGAACATTCCGCGGGCACCCGCGGCGGCTGAGATGCATTCCAGGGATGCTGTCACGTCCGCTGACGGCCTGCTGGAGGGCGGAACTTCACCTCAGTCACACTTGCGACGTGACTGGGCTGAAGGTAAGGGCAGAGGACACAGGCACTTCCTATGAATGGAATAAGGCTGCCGTGTCCTTATGTAAAAAAAAAAAACAGTTTGGCAATTCGATTAACTAACCATATTAACCCTTATTGTGTGAACAATAAGAGTTATTATGGTCAGATATTCAAATGACAAAACTGTTTTTTTTTTTCTCTTTGCATTTGACATATGTGAAGAACACAGCAGTCTTATTCAATACATAGGAAGTAAGTAACACACACACACACACTCCCGATTACATGGCCACTTCCTATGTTAGGGTCCCTAGACAGATTTGGGGTCTTTTAGAAATCTCTTCTATAGAGGACCTGTCATTAAAAAAAATCTTGAAAAACATTTAACCTCATTGGTAATTTTTTTTTTTTTTTTTTGGTATCTATTTTTATTTTTGAAATCTACCAGTGGCTGCTGCATTTCCCACTTAGGCTTATACGTGAGTCAATAAGTTTTGCCATTTTTTTTTGGCAAAAGTAGGGGGGTCGACTTATACACGGGTCGACTTATACACGAGTATATACGGTATTAAAACCTAAATATCAAAACTCTCACAGGTGAAGTACACTGGCATTTTTGCATAAAACAAAAACAGTTTAATTGGTTGTAAAGTCACAAGGTTTTTTTATCTTCAGGCATTAAGATAAAAAGCCTTCTGTGTGCAGCAGCTGTCCCAGCACCCCCTAATACATACCCGAATGTTTTGGCCTTCCGGGACTCCCCTCCTGATTGACTGAGACAGCAGCGTGGCGCCATTGGCTCCTGCTGCTGTCAAAGTCAGTCGGCCAATGAGAATAGAAAGGGGGCTGGGCCTGGCCGCAGCTCTGTGTCTGTATGGGCACATGGAGCTGTGACTCGGCTCGGGTGCCCACATAGCAAGCTGCTTGCTGTGGGGGCACCCAACAGGAGGGAGGAGCCAATAGAGCCGAAGAGGGACCAGAGAAGAGGATCCGGGCTGCTCTGTGCAAATTCTAACTGCACAGAGGAGGCAAGTATAACGTTTTATATTTTTAATTAAAAAAAAAAAAATACTTTACAATCACTTTAATGGGAAAAAAAAACCCTTTTCAGTCACTGCCACTGGTCCAGCCAGACTCTATTGCCTATAAAAGAACTCATTCCCAACCTTAGCGTCACATCAGTCTGTGCGTTGTCAGTCTCCGCCCTACAAGTTAGTCACACATTTCATATTTACCTGAATTACATATATACATTTTGTTTTTAATTCTTTTTAGTCCTGCGTGTAATAATAAAAAAAATATATATATATACAAAGCTGCTACATACTTCCAGTTTCTTGCTTAGGAGTGTTCTACAGGTTAAAGGTTTTCTACAGTGTCTGTCAGGAAGGTGATTCTTTTTTCTATGTACACTATATGGCCGAAAGTATGGGGACACCACTCCAAATGATTGTGTTCATGTGTGTACAGTGAAGGATACATTGTGCATTTCCAACCTTATAGCAAAGGAACAGAACTCTTGTCTGCACTACAGCTGAAGAGGTCTCTCTAGATACATAGTCGTCTTAAAAGTTCATCTTCAGTTACAATAAAATTGTATATAGCCACTACTGACAGCCTCAATGTCCAGCACTGGATCTGCCTTGCTGCCTTCTTCAGTTCTGGAAAACCAATACTGTAAAACAAGCATAAGAAGCATAACAAGCATAAGAAGGAAGCGCACCAGCCTAGTGCATTACCGTCGGTCTTCAAAAAATAAAACAAAATGAATGCCAATCTACTCTCAAAAAAAAACATGTGCATGTAATGTTTCCCAACGTGCTCTGAGGAAGAGGGCCCCACCCTTGAAACACGTAATCTGTGCCCTGGTGGATGGACATGCTTCCGGTGGCTTTTTGGAGGATTTTACATGCACTTGACTTTGTTTTTGTTTTTTTATGAGTAGATTGACATTCATTTTATTTTATTTATGAAAGAGTCTTACGGTACTAGGTTGGTGCACTTCCTTCTTATGCTTGTTTTACAGTAAGGCTCCTTTCACACTGAGACGCTTTACAGACGCCATGTAGCTAAAAATAGCGTCTGTAAAGCGCCTCAAAAATCCACCCCAATGTGAAAGCTCTGAGTGCTTTCACACTGGGGTGGTGCGCTTGCGGGACATTACAAAAAGTCCTGCAAGCAGCCTTTTTGTAGCGGTGAGGGGAGCGGTGTATATACTGCTCCTCTACTGCCCCTGCCATTGAAATGAATGGCAAGTGCTTCCGAAGCGGCTACACCCAGCCTTGGTAGCGCAGAGCGCCGGCACTTTTAACCCCTTTTTAACCCCCTATGGGGGGGGTTAAAAGCGTGGCGCTCCCGGCCGCATAGCGGAGCCCTATCGCTGGTAAAACTCCGCTAAAACTAGCGGGGTTTTACCATGACCGCGGATACCTTTTCAGTGTGAAAGTAGCCTAAAGGTTTGGGGAAGGCCATTTTCTGTTCCCCCATCACTGTGCTCCTATGCTCAAAGCCAGTTCCGTAAAGGCATGGTTTGGTGTGGAGGAATTTGAGTGCATAAATCTGACCTTAGCCCTATTGGATACCTTTGGAATGAATTGGAATGCCTATTGGGAGTCAAGTTTTTTTATCTGCCATCAGCACCTGACCATATAAATGCAATTTCTAGCTGAATGGGCATGCAATTCCCATATATATATATATATATATATATATATATATATATATATATATATATATATATATATATCTCAAAATCTTGTGGAAAACCTTCCTAGAGCTATTCTGTAATGATATTGGCAAGTTTTTATTTAAATTCACTTTTTTTTTCTTCTTTTTTTTTTTTTTCTTTTTTTTTTAGCCCTTCAGTATTAAGTGTTCTGATCCCCAGTGTAAGCAATCTGAAAACAGACAAGATAGAGGAAAGCCCACTTTTCTCCACACTGTAAGTACTTCACCTTATTCATTACTGCAATATGGGGTCATGGGCACTGTAAGGTGAATTTTTATCAGCCAGCTGGAGCTCCTCTTTAAAGGAGAAGTTCACCTTTTAAAAAATAATAAATGCACATCTTTTTGCAGGTAAAAAATGTGCATTTTTTTATTTTTTACTTGGAGCCTACCTGCTGAACGCAAATCGTGGGTGCCATGCAGGACTCCTGCGGACTTGTCTGTTCAAGCTGTCTGCTCGTACCTCGTATGGGCAGGCAGTTGCACACTGACAGGAAAAAAACAATGAACTACCTTGGGCGTTTTAACAGCGCCCTGGTAGTTAATTGGAAAATAAAAGCTGACAGCTGCAAAGGCTGTTGGTACTTGTAGTTCTCCCATTCACAGAACACTGAATAAATGACTCGGGTGGACGGAGCTGTGTGTGTGTGTGTGTGTGTGTGTGTGTGTGTGTGTGTGTTTTTTCTTTTTTTTTTTGTTTTGTTTTTTAATGGGTGGAACATGTAACATTCTCTTCTCCTTTAAAATATACCTAACTTTTTTTTTTTTTTTTTAAGCCCAGGCTACTCACAGAGCTTTGCCTTTTATCCACAATGAAAATAAAGCTGGATAGGGTGCACTTTAACCCCTTCATGATTGAGAGTAAAACAAATGCCAACACCTGAGTACAGGGAAATCCTGGGGATGCAGGGTCATTACCAGAATAGAACTGGCTTCAGAAGGATGCACTGCAGCATACCAATATGCAAAAATGTATTGTGCAAAAAAAAAAGCAATTTACAAAATACCAAGGCAAGGATAATACCACACACTTAAATGCTCAAGACAACGTTGCCATAGAACAAACAGACAACTCGGGTAAACTCGCATCACCCAAACGCACATATACAGATGGGAGAGGGACTTGGAACAAGTCACTGCTGGGAGGGGGGAGCAGCAAGGATTCCGTGGAATTCTGGAATTGCTGGAAGGGAACTAAGTGCCAACATGTGTGGATGCAGCCAGGTTCGATATTCCAGGTAAAGGACCGGCGCAACATGGGGTTAGTTCAGCTAAAGTGGAACGTATATGAGATGTGGCCACTGAAGGGCTGTTGGGTAGTGAAAGTTCAGACCACAGTGTTGCTGATAAAATCAATTAGGACCTCATGTGCAGCACCATATGTAACGCTGTAATTGGATGTTATAAGCCAGCCTTTCTCAACCTTTTCAACACGGAGGAACCTTTGAAATAGTTCTCCGGTCTCGGGGAACCTCTGCTAAAAATGAGAAATCTACAACTCAAGATACATTAGTGTGATTGTCAATGGGAAGAATGCTCCTTACACTTGTGGTCATTGGGAAGAATTACCCCTTACAGATAGCTAAAAATAGCAATGGTATCATTGGGAATTTATCTGAGAGGTAGAAATTGACCATTGCTCAAAGAACCCCCTAGCAACCTCTGGAGGAACCCTAGTTGTGAATCAATGTTATAAGCAGGTTTGTTTGATTAGTATGGCGGCACTATATGCAATTTGCACCTCATCCTGTGAAGACAATATGTAATTGGGACAATTAGGAAGGGGGAAGGAAGAGGGAAAGGGGAAATGGAAATGGGGAGTTGGAAGGGAGATGGGATTATACCGGTGCTGGATAGAGAGAGAGCGACTAATATTAACTAAAAACCATCTTTTATTTAGTACTCAAGGGTAAAATGGTACAATAATACCAATAAAGAGGAATAATACAGAAGTACATAGATAATATTTGAACACCAAAGGTTAAAAGAAATTAGACGTTTACATGAAGATACGGTACAAGTTTGACTGTAACAACTCTAGTTGTAAATTGGCATCCAACATATTTTGCCTAAACAAGGCTTCCTCAGGGACTTTAATGAGCCAGGTGTTACACATCTCTCTTGACCCAGACCACAAACACTCCGCCCGAATGCTGCGTGTCACATCGGGAAGGGGGACACTGCACGTCCACAAATTGTCCCAATAAACACCAGAGATGATAGCCTGATGTTATACAACACAAGCTGGAGGGTGTAGGAAGGATCTTCCTCAGCTAGATGTCAGCATATGAACTGATAATATGTAGTGGATCTTTCACATTCATCCAGGTAAGCGAGCCCTCCAGACACTTTGTAACACCTGGCTCGTTAAAGTCCCTGAGGAAGCCTTGTTTAGGCGAAACATGTTGGACGCCAATTTACAAATAATGTTGTTACAGTCAAACTTGTACCTTATCTTCATGTAAACATCTGGAATTTCTTTTAACCTTTGGTGTTCAAATATTATCTATGTACTTCTGTATTATTCCTCTTTATTGGTACTATTGTACCATTTTACCTTTTGAGTACTAAATAAAAGATGGTTTTTAGTTCATCTTAGTCACTTTATCTCCTATCCAGCACCGGTATAATCCCATCTCCCTTCCAACTCCCCATTTCCATGTCCCCTTTCCCACTCCCTTCCCCCTTCCTAATTGTCCCAATTACATAATTTTATAAGCACTGCACACAGGAGATGCACAGACTGGTATGTGTAGTTACATGAAGTGGATCGGCGCCCCATAGAACAGTCTCACCCTTCACCCTGAGAATAGCAGCAAACATGCAATATTCCCAGTGAAGAACCAAAGCAAATGAAGGAGTAAACCAGTCACAGCACTAGACACAGGAAACGCACAGGCTAGTTAGTATATGTAAATTGATGAAGGGGAGCAGCGTCCCATGGAACAATCTCACCCCTTCCCCTTGCCTGCTGGTCCTGTGCTGGGCTGTAGTGCTGGCTTCAATGTGGCTCATCCTCCGTGTATGTCTTCCTCTCAGCCGCCCTGGTATATCCGTTCTGGGACTGGGCAGCAGCAGGCAATACTCGGATCAATCCTGTGCCCAGCAGGCACTTGTAAATGGAGCTGGTAGTCGCACTGCAGTGCTTGTATGTGTGTGTGGGGCGGTAGATGTTTAGAACACCCCTTGATGCTCGTATGGTTCCAGGTCACAGGGTGAGACTGGTCTATTGGACGCCGATCTCCTTCATGTACCTTCACATATCTCATGCGACTTCTCTGCTGAATGTAACTGCAGCCTCCTGGGAAGTGTGATATGGGAATTAGACGGCTGTGAATGTATGGGCTGTTACATCATTTTTGCCTTGTTGAGAACTGATGGGGGGTGGGGGTTTTTTTTATCTTCATGCATTCTATGCACTAAGATAAAAAGCCTTCTGTGTACAGCAGCCCCCTAGTACTTACCTGAGCCCCCTTTCGATCCAGCGATGAGTATGAGAGACTCTGCTGCCCGGGCCTCTCCCACTTCATTGGCTGAGATGCCAGCAACCCACCATTGGCTCCCGCTGCTGTCAAAGTCAGAGCCAATGAGGAGAGGGAGGAGGCAGGGCCGGGTCACGGCTCCGTGTCTGAGTGGACACAGGGAGTCTCGGCTCTTGTGCCCTCATAGCAAGCTGCTTGCTGAGGGGGCATTCAACAGGAAGGAGAGGCCAGGAGCACCGCAGAGGCATCCGAGAAGAGGAGTATCCAGGCTGCACAGAGGAGGTAAGTATAATATGTTTGTTATTTTTGACAAAAAAAAAAACTGAGACTTAAGGCCCCTTTCACATTTGTGCAATGCAATTTTACAGCGATTTTTGCCGTGATTTCGGATCAGTATGACTTTGGTCTGACTTTGCAACTTTGACACAATGAAAACATATTACAAAGCTGTACAGAAATAGAACAGAAATCACAGCTATATTATTCAGGCGCGATTTGCATGTGACTTTGAGGGTTTAACATTGAAGTCTATGGACCTCAAGTTGCATCAAAGTTGGGCCAAAGTAATGCAGGGACTACTTTGAAGTCGGCACGACTTGAAGTCGTACAGATATGAATGGTACTCCTTGACAATAATGGGGGAACGACTTGTCATGTGACTTTGCAGTCCCAAATTGCAGGACAACTCGCACAAGTGTGTAAGGGGTCTTAGTTTCACTTTAAACACTTGCCGACCGCAGTCTGACGGCGACTAGATGGCACGATATTGCATACCACCGTCATATGATGGCGGCTGCGAGATCCCGCACTGTGAGCGCACGCGCTGCCAGAGGCGCGCTCGCACGCGCACTGTGTTCCAGGGAGCGGGTAGGGCAGACTCGATTGCCGCCGGCTACCCGCAATGGCCCCCCCGCAGTGAAAGAATGGGGGTCTGTGTAAGTAAATACAGATCTCCGTTCTGACAGAGGGGGAAGGGCTGTGATCACAGGCTTCCTGTATATGGAAGCCGTGATCATTCTCCTCCCCCTTCCAGCCCAGCCCCCATACAGTTAGAACACACTGCGGGAATACAGTTAACCCTTAGAGCGCCCCCCGCAGGTTAACCCCTTCACTGCCAATGGCATTTACACAGTAATCAGTGCATTTTTATAGCACTGATCGCTGTATAAATGCCAATGGTCCCAAAAAAGTGTCACAATGGTCCGACATGTCCGCTATAGTACCGATCGCTGCCATTACTAGTAAAAAATAAAAACCTCTGATTGTGATTTTTTTTTTTTTTTTTTTTTTTTTTTTAACAAAAATATGAGGAAGAATAATTGTCGCTATTCTTTTCTTTATAGCGGTGATCAGAAATGACGCAAAGGGGATCAAATTCCACCAAAAGAAAGCTCTATTTGTGGGGGAAAAAAGGACGCAAATTTTGTTTGGGTACAACGTTGCACGACAGTTAAAGCAACACAGTGCCAAATCGCAAAAAGTGATCTGCTCCTAAAGTGTGAAATCCTTGAAGTGGTAAAACAAAGGAACAAAAAATAGTTTTAAACGATACATATTTAAAATCTCCTGGGAAGTAAAGACCACTTTGTTTTTAGTGGTCTTTAAAATTGAGCCTTAGGAGTCTCTGCACTATTTTGGTCTGACTTTCATGCGAGTTGAGGTCCATAGACCTTAAATTTGCACAGGCATTCCCTGAAATTGCATCAAAATCGCTTTTAAGTCACGGCAGTGTGAAAGAGGCCTTAAGGTTGTACTTCAAAGTGCATCTAAATTTTTTTTTGGGATAGAGTGGTGAGTGGCTAACCGGCCAGGTCTGGGTCCCCGTTAGGGAGATTCTCCCTCTCTATTTGTCGTGGTGACCCCTGATGTCCGTCGATCAGGGAGAAAATCTAAAATTTGACACTGTCCCCATAACAGGAGTAGAAGATAAATCTTCATTGGGGACATCTGCTCGGGTGACAACTGGCTGAAAAGGTGCTTCCCTCACTTTTGGAGAGGTTTCCTCCTTACTTTCTGTTCTCAATGAGAGACAAGGGAAAGAAAAAAAAAAAAAAAAAAAACTTGACAAGGTTGTAACCACTTCCTTCTCTCCCAAAATGGGAGGGGGGAGTTTTGTGTTCAGAAACACCCTTAAAGTGGTAGTTGACTGTATTAGAACTTGTACTTACAGGTAAGCTTACAATATGGCTTGCCAGCAGGGCTGCCATCAGGGGGGTACAGGCAGTACTGTTGTATGGGGCCCCAGTGTCTCAAGGGGCCCTTAAAACAAAGACTTTAGCAGTCTTTATCATTGGAGTCTATGGGAGGGGGGCACCCGGTTTGGGGACACTGTTCTCCCAAGCCATAGGCGATAAAAATACCAAACTTGGGTCACATAGAGAGTGCCCACTGGGCAAGTTTGGAACCTCCATTACCTATGGTTCGGCTGTTCCGGGTCCCCAAAATAACTGGTCATTGACAGGCAATGGTCGGGTGAATTTCGTACTTAACATTGGAGTCTATGGGAGGGGGGCACCTAGTTTGGGGACACCGTTCTCCTGAACCATACGCAAAAAAAATACCACGTTTGGGTCACATGGAAAGGGCCCCCTGGACCACAACTGGTCCAAGTTTGGAACCTCCAACACCAACATCTATGGTTTGGCGTGAGGTCTTATTGCAAGCATTGAATGAGGCTGTGCTGCCTGTGCACTGGTTTTTTTAACCCCTTGGATCCCACACTAGCATGCATTGCACACTTCACTTGAATGAGTCATGCTTGGCAGGCTACACCTGGTAAGTGTGACAGGGTGTATAATTCCTACTGCGGCTGCAACATGTTAACACCCTTGGCCAGTGGGCAGATGTGGTGGTATTGGCAGTGGGCGGGCCCTGTGGAATGCTGGTGGTCAGATGGGGGGGCCCAGGTCTAAAGCTGTGTAAGGGGCCCCAACATTTCTGATGGCTGCCCTGCTTGCCAATAAGTACAATTAATAGTGCCTAAACATGCTCCTAACCGATAATGTCACCCGCGCATGTGTTGATACTATCCGCGCATACTAGCACATTATGACATAAGATTTTTTTTCTTTTCCCAAGTTTACTCCTGCTTTAAATTTGAGCCATTTCAGAACATTGCAAACCGTACACTTTTTTAAAATCCGAAACTAATCTTTTTTTGCTCCTCCCTCCCCCCCACCCCCCCCCTTTCTTTCGTTCTTTGCCTGACAGATTTCCATCATCAGACGGTTTCAGTTACTTCATGCGGTTGTACACCGAGCCTCTCCTAGTGAATCTGCCTACTCCTGATTTTAGCATGCCCTACAATGTCATCTGTCTGACGTGCACTGTAGTAGCTGTGGGCTACGGGTCTTTCTACAACCTTCTCACAAGGACTTTCCAGGTGGAGGACACGAAGCAGGGAGGACTGGTGAAGATGATTGCCAACCTAATTCGTAGGTTGCGTGGAGTGCCTCCTTTGTGAACATGACGTTTCTCATACAGATGAATTATTCTGGGCTTTGAAAATTGTTGACCATCTGATCCATTTTGGATCTTGTGAAAACCGTTTCAGAAACCTATTGTCTGGCTGTAGAAAAAAAAAAAAAATCGAAGGTACTGTACTACACTGGAGGCTTCCTGATTGCATCATGCCGTTTGTACGTAAAGAGGAAGCTCTATCTAAAAAAAACTTGACCGAATTTGGATTTTACAACAAATAAAAGTCAATCCCATTACCGAAACAGGTCACAGGGCCAGTAATCATCAGAGGCAAGCAAGCAAAGACTCAATTGTATGTGACTATGGCAGGTCTCCTCCTCTGAATCAGGTGACGACTGTTATTTGTTGTAAATCCACAGGTAGTGATTGCTATTCTTGATCAAACTGCAGAACATGAAGTTTCGGTTCACACTGGCGCGATGCGGGAAAGCCTGCGATTCTGTGCCGGTTCCTGCATTGCACCTGAATAGCACACTGGTTCACACTGACATCTGCGAACCGCTGGGGGTGTCAATGTAAAGTTAATGACACCCCCAGATTGGTTTGCAGATCGCAGTGCGGTCTGGTGCAGGAATCAGATTGCATATGTATGAACACCCATGTGATCTGATTCCAGTGCAGACCAAAAAACGGGTCCTGCACCAGTTTGGTGCAAATGCGTTGCAATTTCAACCATACAGTTTATATGGCTGAATTTGCATCGCAAAGATCTGCACAGCAATGCGGTGCGAATCACATGCGATGTCTGATCACGCATATGTGAACCTAACCTAAAGAGACTGTCACTTGAGGACAAGGGGGCAAGCGGCAACTGGGGTGAAATGCCTGCACCTACAGCACTCCCCTAAACCTTCCTGTTACTACCGAATCTCAGGCCGTTCTGCCAGGCATAGTTTCAGCATTTCTGATAGTGCCAGCCTCTTCCTGCCTCCTGCACATTTCTGTTGGCTAGTGAGGTTCCATTTATTCATAATCCGAAATAGACTCGGGCGTGTTCGGAACCGAACGTGCACGATCCCGCCAGGAAGTTTGCACTGTGCCGCGCTAATCACAGGCAGTGAAACATTTCCCGATTGCTGCAGCCGCGCATCAAGAAATGTTTCACTGCCTGTGATTAGCGTGGCACAGTGCAAACTTCCTGGCGGGCTCAAACACGTGCCGTTCTCGGACACGCCCGAGCCCATCTTAATCAATAAAAAAAAAATGTTTGAGTAAGGCTAAACTGCAAGCTCAGACAGTGCCTGAAGTTGCTAGAGCTTTTTCTGTTGGAATAGCCTGAGTTTCAGCATAAATAGGAGGTTGGTAGGGAAGCTGCTGCTGGTCTGTGCACCTCTAGGTGCCTTCACTATATTGCTTCAGCAATTTGCCTCACTTTTACCCCAGTGATTAGTCTCATTATTTGTTTTATTTTCCTTTTCGGGTACTTTATTTTGTATCAAAATGGATTGCACTCCTTGTCTATTTATTTTGGGTTTCTTTTTATGTTCTTCCTTTGCTTGATTTTTTTTTTTTTTTTTTTCTGTTTTGTAAAAAAAAAAAAAAAATCAGTATATCTAAAGCAAAAAAATCTATCTATCTACACTATATATTACCAAAAGTATTGGGACGCCTGCCTTTACACACACATGAACTTTAATGGCATCCCAGTCTTAGTCCGTAGGGTTCAATATTGAGTTGGCCCACCCTTTGCAGCTATAACAGCTTCAACTCTTCTGGGAAGACCGTCCACAAGGTTTAGGAGTGTCTATGGGAATTTTTTACCATTTTTCAGAAGCGCATTTGTGAGTTCAGGCATTGTCGTGGACGTTATGAGGTCAGTTATAGGTGGGGGCAGGAGACATTTGTCTGTACTGATATTGGACGGGAAGGCCTGGGTCACAGTCTCCGCTGTAATTCATCCCAAAGGTGTTCTATCGGGTTGAGGACAGGACCAGTTAAGTTCCTCCACCCCAAACTCGCTCATTCATGTCTTTATGGACCTTGCTTTGTACACTGGTTCACAGTCATGTTGGAACAGGAAGGGGCCATCCCCAAACTGTTTCCACAAAGTTGGGAGCATGAAATTGTCAAAAATGTCTTGGTATGCTGACGCCCTTCACTGGAACTAAGGGGCCAAACTCAACCCATGAAAAACAACCCCACACCATAATCCCCCGTCCACCAAATGATTTGGACCAGTGCCCAAAGCAAGGTCCATAAAGACATGGATGAGTGAGTTTGGGGTGGAGGAACTTAAATGGTCGGCACATAGAGTCCTGACCTCAACCCGATAGCACACCTTTGGGATGAATTAGAGCGGAGACTGCGAGCCAGGCCTTCTCATCCACATCAGTAGCAAAGACAAGAAAACAATGGCGCAATGGCCTAGTGCATTATCTTTTGGTAAATTCCTTTAATTAAAAAGTTAAAAACATACTCACAAACGAGCCGTGAAATTGAGCATTAAAAGCATTTGTGGAGTCCTTTCAATTCGTGGACATGTACTGCACGACTGGTATCTCACACAATGAAGGCTAACGCGTTTCAAGGTTTCTACCTCTTCTTCAGAGCCTCAATGGTCATCCACATCAGTGCCTGACCTCACAAATGCTCTTCTGGAAGAATGGTCAAACATTCCCATAGCCACATTCTTAAACCTTGTGGACAGCCTTCCCAGAAGAATTGAAGCTGTTATAGCTGCAAAGGGTGGGACAACTCAATATTGAACCCTATAGACTAAAGCCTCCTACACACAATAAGATTTACGGACGAGCGTTTGTCCGTTTTTTTTGTTGCATGCTAGTCTCATGTTGAAAGTGAGAATTCTCGTTGACCGAATACAACGTCAGAAGTGACGTAATGTGTTGAATAGTTTTGTATGTATTTTTTTTGTAGTCTTGCTCTTAACCGTACCAATTAAACGAAAATAGGACGTTGAGTTCATGTACAACAAAAATGTTATAGTCTGCACATCAGGATTTTTTAGTTAAAGTCTGAATCGACTGTCAAAGGACCATACTAACGGTAAGATTTTCGGACAATCGGTCGTCGAGCCAAAATTACCATAGGAATTGTGTGTACGGGCCTGAAGACTGGGATCTATCTACACATTTTGCCTATGATGCTATAAAATCTGTTCATAAGGTTTAAAAAATGAATAATGTCCATCAACCGTTCACAACTACTTTTTGGTTTGTATTAAACAATTCTTTATTATTATTGTTATTATTTGAATGGAATTGGTGTGCCTCGTAGACTTTATATTGTGATGACTGAGCCATTTAAATAATGCGTTAGGTCTACAGAAATCTGAATCTCAGAAAGGAAAACATGAAGGTAAGCGCCATTCATACTGGGGTGCGTCCTTTGCATTTTATGCGCCACAAAAATGCTAGGAGATATATGTTCCAGCTTTTTTCTATGGTACCAACAGTTTCAACTTGGTATTTTTTTTTTAATGTAAGAAACATTTACATGCTGCAAACCACATACAGTACTGTGCATCATCTATAGAAATGAATGGTACATATTGTGTTTTTTTTCCTTAATTTGAGCTGTGGCCAGCTTTCTAATGCCTCTCTACCCACTCTAAAGCAGCCTTTCTTTTTTTTTTTTTAATTGCCTTTAAAAGAGAAGTCCGGGATTTTTAATTGTGGTTTTTTTTTTTTTTTTTTTAGCAATCCTACTTGCCTATATGGATGCAGCATCGATCCGATGCTGCATCTGTCCCCCGGAGTCTCTACACCGCTGATTGCTCGGTTTCAGTGCTCCGTGAGCAGAGAGCTGTGGACTGTCAGTCACAGCTCTCTGCTCTACTCCCTCCTCCCACATTGGAGCGCTGGACTGCGGAAGGGCGGGGGGGGTGTGTTTCAGGCTTCCAGCAGCTCGCCTACAGGCTCAGCTAGATGTCAGTCCAGGGATCTGGCGGATCCTGACTCCTTGGATGTGATCACGCAGAGCCTGGACTGTCAGCAGAGAGCGGGCTTCAACTCTGTAATCATCAACACTTCAGTGTCTGTGGAAAAGTGGCTCTCCCATTGGCAGCAAACACACAATCTGTGCGTGGGAGAGAGCCCCAGAGATAAGTTGCCTATATTTCCATCCTGACTTTAATGGACATGCCTCTCCTTGCTGCCCTCTTAAGACTGAGGAAGTCTGGTTACACTGATACCATAAAGCAAAACCAAGGGTGCACCGACTTAGTGCATTATCCTCCAAAACATTTCTTTATTAACCATAACCCAGCCTTTTTCTGACATTTGTTTACAAGTAAAAATCAGTTGTTTTTTTCCAAGAAAATGACTTAGAACCTCCAAACATTAAAATGGCGATCGTTGCAATATTTTTGTTGCACTGTATTTGCGCAGCTGTCTTTCTAACGCAGTTTTTGTGGGGAAAAATACACTTTAATGAAAAAAAAAAAAAACTGTACAGTTAGCCCATTTTCTTTTTGTATAATGTGAAAGATGTTACACTGAGTAAATAACTCACATCATGCTTTAAAATTACACACACACTTGTGGAAAGGCGACAAACTATGGTATGTAAAAATCTCCATAGGCGACGCTTTACATTTTTTTTAATGGTAACCGGTTTAGAGTTACAGAGGAGGTTTTGTGCTAGAATTATTCCTCTCACTGTAACGATCACGGCAATATCTCACGTGTGGTTTGAATATTCTTTACATTTGCGGGCACGACTTATGTATGCGTTCACTTTGGCGCACAAGCACAGGGGGATTGGGTGCTTTTAAAAAATTATTATTTTTTTTTTCTTCTTTTATTTTTTTACACTGTCCCTTTTTATATTTCCATCCTGACTTTAATGGACATGCCTCGCCTTGCTGCCCTCTTGTAAACATCCCTTGTGACAGTAATGGGCAGCGACAGGTACTCTTTATGGGAAGATCAGGGGTCTATAAGACCCCAAACCCCTCCTCTGCACTTGAAAGTATTCAAAACGCTAAGATCTGCGTTTTTTTTTAATACTTTTGATTTTTGAAAACTGGCGCTGTTGGCTTCTGAGTAAACCGGAAGTGATGTCGCTTCTGGGTTACTACACCCGAGACCCAATCAAAACCAATTCCGGCTTTGCTTTGGTCTCCCGCCAGCCGGTGGATGTGCCAGCTGGTCGCTTGGGTCTCCCAGTGGGACAGGAGAGCCCGGGCAAATTGTGGAAGGGAGGGCACCCCCTCCCACTGCTTGTAATAACAGCCGAGTGGCCGCTTAGCCGCATCAGTTTTTATTACAAGAGAACTGACCGCCTGCTCTAAAGAAACTGTACCGGGGAGATGCCCGCAGGCATCACTCTGGTACAATCACTTGAAGCCAATGATGTACAGGTACCTGATTTGGCGGCAAGTGGTTAATAATACAGAGCTAAGTGTTATACTCACAAACTGATAGGTGTATTAAAGCTTGTCATAATAAAACGGCAACTTCAAGTCCACGATACATCTCATCACATAATGGGACAACTGGAAATCCAACAGGCTGACGAGTTTCGAGGACTTGCCTCTTCCTCAGAGTGGCAAGTCCTTGAAACGTGTTAGCCTGTTGGATTTCCATTTGTCCCATTATGCAATGTGATTTTTCATGGGCTGGAAGTTGCTGTTTTATTATAAGAAGTTTTGATGCACCTATCAGTTTGTGAGTGTAACACTTGCCACCATTTTATTAATACAAGTTATGTTTTGAGGATAATGCACTAGGTCGGTGCGCCCTCTGTTTTTGCTTTATGGTTTTAGGATCTGCCATTTGGCTCCTGTGATTCTTCCCAGTGACCTCTACATCATTGTTGTGTCCTGCAGTGACTAGGGTTCAGCAGTGATAACCCTAGTGACCAGTGAGAGGAACCTCTATTTGACCATCCCATGGAGTTTATTTAGACTGGCACCATGAGCTCTGCTACAAAACAAAGTTTTAGCAAACCGGCCTATGTATGTGTAACACCATTTTCTTTTCATGTTGGTGCCTTTTTAACTTTTTCGATCCACTGACAGGGTTATGTTGAAGCTTTTTTTATGGGCAGAAGTATGAAGGAGTAAGCAGGAGTCGTAGGAGCAAAACAAAAAGGATTGTTTGTTTTTACCCACTAAATGAGGCTTGGTTCACATCCATGTCTGCTTTTAGTGCATTTAACATGCATTGTAGTGCATTTTACACATTTGTTTTCATTATGTAATATTCTGTTAGACTTTGCAGAGCATGAAAATGCACAGAGAATCAGACATGCCTCATTTTTATTAACACAGCTCAATGCAGTGCACAGATGTAAATGGGCCCAATGGATTCAATGCATTTTTATGACTTTTGTGCTTTCCAAAACACACGGGTGTGAACTGGGCCTTAAAAGCATTGACATATATGTCTATAGTTAATTTATGATTTTCTGTATGAAAAATTTCAAAATGTATTTCTTGAATAAACTGTATTATTTATATCAAATATATATTAAAAAAAAAAAAAAATCACATTACTAATAATAATTACCCATATATACTCGAGTATAAGCAGACCCGAATATAAGCCGAGGCACCTAATTTTATCACAAAAAAAGAGAAAACTTATTGAATTGAGTATAAGCCTAGGGTGGGAAATGCAGCACAGTATGCAGCCATTACACAGGGGACAGGGACTCAGCCATTACACAGGGACAGGGAGCCATTACACAGGTATTGTAGCCATTACACAGGGGACATATATTGTAGCCATTACACAAGGACAGGGAGCCATTACATGGATATTGTAGCCATTACACAGGTATTGTAGCCATTACACAGGGGACAGGTATTGTAGCCATTACACAAGGACAGGGAGCCATTACATGGATATTGTAGCCATTACACAGGTATTGTAGCCATTACACAGCAGCACAGTACCTTTGAGTCCTCGAGTCAGGAGTCAGCCGCTCTGCACCCGCCCCTGCCCACAGCACAGTGACAAGCCAATGGAGATTTTAGATGTCCTAAGAAACTTGCCCTGCATTGCACAAGTAATGATAACATTTGTTATTTTAATTTAACAAAAAAAAAGACCTTTTACAAACTCTTTAAAGCCCATGTATGGAGGGACAGGGACATGAAAATGTAATTCCTACCATGCTAATGGCAAAGAAGTCTACTTCCCTCAAGGTCTCTCATCAGACATTAATGGTTAAAGCCATACTTTGCTTGATGTGAGTCTAGAGGCTTTCAGCCCAGGGGTTTGGATCTTTCCCTCCTGCAGTATTATCTGGATGACCCTTTGTCTCTCTGTTCCATAATGGGTCAGATCTCTGCTCTTGCCATTTTGTTTTCCAGAGGCCATAAGACTTCCTATTCTCTGATCATGATCTTTTGCGAAAGGGGTCTCCCATGTGACTCTTCCAATCAAATTTCTACCTACGTTGGATTTGAATTTTGCTTCTTTCAGTGCTTTAGAAACCCACATTTGAACCTATCCAAAACACACCATCTCTGCTCGGATTCACAAGGTAATTTTCCTCCTTGATATATACTTGGTAAGGACCCTTTCACACAGGCTTTCCGTTCAGGTCCACCTGTCTGTTTTTCAGGCGGACCTGAATGGATGCTCAAGGCAGCCCTATGGAGCGGCGGATGTCAGCAGAGACATGTCCACTGACATCCACCGCTCTCCAATCGGATCCTGTCCGTGAAATACAGACGGAGATCCGTCTGTAGAATCGGATTGGATGAAAACGGACAGGTGGATCAGTTTTCATCCGATCTCCATAGAGCAGAGCGGGGGCTCTGACAGTTCCATCTCTGCTCAGTGAATGGAGACGGAACTGTCATCCGTTGGCTCAGTGGAGTGATCCCCTCTGAGCAATATGGAATCTGAAAACGGAGAGTTCGTGTGAAAGGGCCCTTCAATGAATGTTTGCCCTGGCAACGCTCTCCTGCAAGAATCCCATTCTTTTGGTTCTGTGTAGGGGCAAGATGGTTTTGAGGCCTAGACCTTTTTTCCTTCCCCAGGTGGTATCGCCATTTTACCCTAATTAGGACATTGTTTGGCTTTAGTTAACCAAAGGAGATTTTGTTGTTCTGCAAGGATGTGGTTTGGGCTGAGTAGATCTCTGCCACATCTTCAGTCTGAAAGATTGAAACATTTCTCTCATGCCTATGAGCCCAGGAAGGGTGCACTGGTCTCAAAGAGTGGGTTCCCCTCTTTCCAGGCAGGGCTGCCACCTGGCCTAAAGATTACATGTTTTGCTTGGTGCATGTTTCAGCCTCTTCTGATGCCAGCTTCAGGCCTAAGGTTCTTCAGGTGGAACTTTGAGCTGCAGGCACTCCCAGTACCTCTTACATTTTCCCTGTTAGCAGTTGTTTGCGGTGTTCCTCACCCCTCAATTGGATTGATTTTTAAATGTCCTGAAGGTCTCAAACATCCCGTGTCTTCAGTGGATCAGAGAGAAGATAGGATTCCTGTACTGTAGAATCCTTATGGAATCAATTGAGGGACCAGGGTGCCCTCTTTCTGTGTGATCATGCCCTTGATACTGCTTTACTACAAAACGGAGGCATGCTGATAGTAGGAGGGGTAATGCTGGGCTGACCTACAGCTTTTTTTTTTTTTTTTGTCCAATCCCCTTGTGGGTGGTAGTATAACCCCAATGTTTCAGATTTTAAATTAAGTAGAAAAATACTTTTTTTTTTTTATATAAACCCATCACTGCTGCCTATTTTCCATGCAGGCTATTTGCAGCTGCTTCCTGTCTACATGCATTCCTTCCAGCGGCAGCCTCTGCATTGAGCATTGGCATGCCCACTTATGCTCTCTGCCTGGAGTGCATGTGAAAGGGTAACAAAGTAGAAGAAAAGATAGAAGACCACAAGGACCGAGTGTTTTCACTCTGTAGAAGGATGTATCTGAACCATGACCTTTGCCACAGGGTCATCATTTTACTATTTTAATTAAAGCTGTCAATTTAAAAAAGCTTAAAGTGGTTGTAAAGGTTTTTTTACCTTCATGCCTTCTATGCATAAAGTTTAAAAACCTGTGTGCAGCAGCACCCCCTAATACTTACTTGAGCCCCCTCTTGATCCAGCAATGTCCAGGAGAGCCTTGCCTGGGGACACTCCTGATTGGTTTTTGACAGCAGGGGGAATGGAATAGCTTTTTTTCCCCGCGTTTTAGGATTTGGGTTATTTCAAAATGCACACAAAGTGAGCTGTAATATTGGATGTGACTGCTGCCTTCCCTAAAACATCCACTAGGTGGAGTGTGTGGTTGTGTGCGCTAGAATACAGGGGTAAGTGGCGCTGTCTATAAATTCTATTCAAGGTACCTAATGCAGAAACATATTATAATGGATCAAATATATATTTTGATAAATATATGAAAATTGATCTCTATAAAGTGCTACGTGCCAGACAATGCAAAATTTATATAGTGTCAAAACTCCAAATTATAAATCCATCAATGTTTCATAAAGTGCAAATTCCCATAATAAATCTATAGAAAATTATATTAAACAAACTAAAAAAAAATGTAAAAAGTTCATGTAAATAATTTTGTGCCAAAGTGCAAAAAAAAGGAATTCAGTTCTTCAACGTGACTTTTGCAATGTTCACATTAGTTATTATGTAGAAAAACTGTGGGTCCACGTGTGCTCCCCCAATGTGTCCTCACTCACCGGAAGATGGCACCCCTGCAGGGGTAAACTGCTTGTATACAGCCTACCAAGTATCCTAGACTCCAATGTGGATCACGCCTCAGCTCCAGCTTAATTCTCCATGTGGAAGGAGATACCCATAGCGTAATCCAGTTTTCAATATCTTATTACTTAAATCCAAGAGGTATAAAACCAACCTCAAAACAGAACAGAGCGCCGTCCAAGTGCATAGGTTAAAAACATTAACTTCTTTTTGTTTGGAACGATCTGCGTTCCACCAACAGTATGCTCGTGAACCGGAAGTGACGTATCGGTGGGCCAGAAGCCCCCCCTGACAGCAGCGGCGGGGGGCATTGGCGTCAATCACAGCCATTGAGCCAATCTGGAGATGGAAGGGGCAGGGCTGAGCCACAGCTCCATTTGTGTGAATGGACACAGAGCCTCAGCTCGGGTGCCCCTATTGCAAGCCGCTTGCTGTGGCGACATCTGGCAGAAGGGAGGGGCCAGGAGTGCCGACGTGGGACCCAAAAATAGGAGCGTCTGGGATGCTCTAAGCAAAACCACTACACAGAGCAGGTAAGTATAATTTTTTAAAAAATAAGACTTAATATCACTTTAAACATGACTTTTGAGATTGCATTAACTTGCTAAGCACTATATATAAATTATTGATGATCAATAACTGAGTTTACATACACAGTAAACTACACTTATAAAAACCGTAATTAGAATTGATATTTACATCAACAACACTACAGAAAAAAAATAAAACTATTAATAAAAATTGAGCCAAAGCTTTATAGTGGAAGTTCTCCCTAGAATTACTCTGGGAACAATAATATAACACATCTATCCAGAGGCGTAACTAGAACCTTCAGGGCCCCGGTGCAAGAAATTATGAAGGGCCCCTGGCCAGGGCCCTTCCCTCTTCCCACTGATCTTGGGACCCTTTACTCCTATCGCAGGTCCCTGTATTATGGTCCCACCGAATAAACGAATAGTTGTATACTGAGACTCCCATTCATTCAGAAATGGAAGTATAGTAAAAAGTTTACTATGCTTCACTTATGAGTGAACAAATTGGTACCAATCACTGACTCTGTCAGAAAAGGAAAGAGCCGGTAAATGACGAATTTACCGACCCGTTCCCCTCTCTCTATCATAAACACCAGAAAGATGTCCCTGTAAAAGCCCCAGGGACTACAGAGCCCTAGGGTCTGCTTTGACCCTGTCTAGGCTCAGTGGGGTATTTCGTATCCATCAGCATTGTTGTTAATATATGGTTCATAAGCATTTTAAACTGAAGATACTATTAAAGCTATTTTTTAACTACCAGTGTCTCGTGCCCATCCCCACCATATAACCTCTGTGTCCCTGGTGCTTTTACAGGGACATCTTTCTGGTGTTTATAAAGTATTTGTGGTTAAGGTTGAGGGACACCGATTTCGGTGAGTGGCATTAATGAACAATTTATCTTGATGACACCACACCTGTCACTCTTTCCCCTAGTAGAGTTACATCTCTCCATCATGACAAATCTTCTACAGGAGAGAGGAGGGGGGAAGACAGCAGCTCGGTGGGGGGGGGGGGGGGGTACCAGGGAAGCACACAGGGACCCTGGGAACAGCAGAAGACAACTAAACTGGATAGAAGAGGTGGCGGGGGGCAGCATATAGAGGAAGGAAAATGGAGGAGATTGGTTCCTCTAAATGCCGCCTTCGTTATCCCTCCTAGCCAGGTGTACAAGGGCAGCACATGGGTCCCCTGGAGCAAAGGGCCCGGTTGCAATTGCAACCCCTGTAGTTACACCCCTGCATCTACCTTGATAAATACATAGCCCCATGTTTGACTTCTCTCCGCACTCCAGTTATCCAGCAATCGGCACTTGAAACTGCAGGCCACTTACAAATGACAAGGTTTAACTTATGGTGTCACTTGCCCCCGTGCTATCTATATCTTTAAGGGCCGGTTCACATTGTAGCGAGGCGGAGCGGCGCGATGCGGCGCTCCAGGCGATCTCAAAGCGGCTTGCTAGGCGACTTCTATCATAGAAGTCAATGCAAGCCGCCTGAGATCGCCCTAAAAATAGTGCAGGGACCATTTTTCTAATGCGGAGCGAAGCGATTCGCTCCTATTAGAACGGTCCCATTTGCACAGTATTGAGGCGAATTGTCAGGCGACTCAAGTCGCCTGACAATTCGCCTAGATGTGAACTGTCAGCGAAGTCGCGCCGCTCCGCCTCGCTACAATGTGAACCGGCCCTTACAGCATCAGAGCACAAAGGAAGCATTTCCCAGTCAGGCATTGAAATCACTGGACATAGCATAGAGGGGGTTTACTAAAGCCAAAAAGACTTTGCACCTTGCAAGTGCAGTTTCATTTATTTTCCTCAGAGCTTAATAAATGTGGCAAAGCTCTGATGATTTCCATCATCCAATCATGTGCAAGTCCACCCCACGGGTTGCATGGTGTCACCGGTGGATGGCTGGCAGTTTCCAATGCCGATTACTAGATAACAACATGGACAGAAGTAAAAAATGGTGCACTGCATTTATCGAGGTACATGTGTTATATGGCTGTTTAAAGTTTCCTTTTAATTCTCTTTTACCTAAACTGTGGGGTGGATCGACTAAAAGTAGACTGTGCATTTTGCAGTAAAGCTCTGCTGATTTCTGTCTTTCAGTCATGTGCAACCCACATTTTTTTTTTTTTTTACATTTATTCTCCTTGCACTTGATTGGATTTTCTTTACAAAGTGAAGCTTTGCCACATTTACTAAGCTCTGGGGATAACGAGTACAAAGTGCACCGTCTATTTGCCTTTAGTAAAACCACCTCTATAGATTTGAAAAACAGACACTAGGTGGCAGTGCAGAACTGGTGTTAATATTTTGACCAAGGGAACTGAAAGCATCAAGTTTCCACATTGCAGGGGTCTTCAGAGCTTTCCATAACAACAAACTAATGAGGGTCCTTTAACCATTTTATAATTACTTAGCAAATTACCCACTATGTCCTTCTAACTTATTCACCAAAATGTCACAATTATTACCTCCCAGTCCTATCAGGCAGTGTTTCTTAACCTTTTTCCAGCCGAGGCACCCTTTAAAATTACGGACAGTCTCAAGGCACCCCATTCTAAAATGTTAAAAAATATATTCTAATAGTTTTACATAATGTGGCAGCATCCGCACATGTAAGACACCCAACAAGGCAAATACACTTTTGCACACTAGTACCGTCTAGTATTCCTGTGTTTCTCTTCTTCCTCAGTTTCTCTCCATCACTCAGCTAATGTGACCCCAGTGTAGACGGAGAGGGGCAGGGGAGGGTCAAACAAGAATGCTGTGCAGATGATCACATCCTTCTTATCAAAACTGATGACATCATGGTTGTTAGGAGGCCGGTGGTTGGAAGGTTGTAAGGGTGCACAATAAAAACCTGTGGCTTTGTGTAACTAAAAGGCAGGCTTGATCCACCCATCGGCTTGTATACATTTTTGGGTAATTTTTAGGCATTTTGCCGGGACACCCCTGAAGAAACCTCAAGTAACCCTGGTTGATAAAGGCTGTTATAAGATATCCATATAACTTCAGAAGATTTTATATTTTGTGCAATCAATACATTGATCTATTACTTCACTAATACATGTGCCTGCTGTTAGTACTGTATATACTTCAGCTATTGATTAAAAATCAATACAAGGCTTCCTCTGGCTTAGGTAATCATGATGTCATCTGCCTGCCTCTCCACCATTCATTCTTAAAATGCAAAGCTTCCTGTGAATGGCTGAGCAGCACTTTGACCGACTTGTTTTATGTTCTGGAAATGGATGGGAACCCCCCCTTCTGCTGCTGGAACACAGACCTGTAAACTGATGCCACATACAGTTCATACAATGCTTCCAGCAGGTGCGTGACCGATTTTGCTGTGATTTTGATATGACTTTAACCATTTCCCGCCCGGCCTATAGCAGACTTACAGCCAGGAAGTGGTTCAGTTATCCTGACTGGGCGTCATATGATGTCCAGCAGACCATGCCGATTGGTGGTCTGGTGTGTCAGTCTGACACTGCACGTCTCCAATCTAGGTAAAGAGCCTCTGGTGGAGGCTCTTTACCATGTGATCAGCTGTATCCAATCACAGTGTGCACAGAAAAAGCCGTGTATCGGCTTTTCCTCTACTCACACTGACACGCAAGTAGAGGCGAGCTAATCGGCTGCTCTCCTGACGGGGGGGTCTGCACTGATTGATTATGAGTGCAGCCCCCCCAAGGATGCCCACCCATGGCCACCAGGGATGCCCACCTCTGGCCACCAGGGATGCCCACCCATGACCACCAGTTAAGTCCACTAGAGCCCACTAGCTAAGGCAATCATTGCCCATTAGTGTTGGCAGTCTGTGCCCATCAGTGCTGCCTGCCAGTGCCTTTGATCAGCGCTGCCTATCAGTGCCGCCGATACATGCCCTCCAGTGCCACCTATCAGTCCTGCATATAAGTGCCACTTCATCAGTTCCCGTCAGTGAAGGAGAAAAATTACTTATTTACAAAGTTTTGTGACAGAAACGAGGAAAAACTTTTTTTTTTTTTTCAAAATTTTTAATTTTTTTTTTTTTATTTTTTATTTGTAGCACAAAAAATGAAAACCTCAGTGGTGATCAAATATCACCAAAAGAAAGCTCTATTTGTGGAAAAAAATGATAAAAATTTTGTTTGGCTACAGCGTCGCACGATTGTCATTCAAAGTGTGAGAGCGCTAAAAGCTGAAAATTGGTCTGGGCAGGAAGGTGTAGAAGTGCCCGGTATTGAAGTGGTTAAGCAATGCCTATGTCATCTTGAAGTCTATGGACCGCAAATCGCTTCAGTTGGACCAAAGTGGTGCAGGGACCATTTTGAAGTTGGTGCAACTTGAATTTGCACAGATATGAATGGTACTCATTGGAAATCATAGGGTACGACTTGTCATTAGGGATGGGCCATACGGATCCCTGTTCGGTTTGCACCAGAACTTTCGAACATCGCGAAAGTTCGGATCCGAATAACAAACCCCATTAAAGTCAATGGGAACTGAATGGCAAAAATCAAAAGTGCCCATTTTGAAGGCTTATATGCAAGTAATTGGGCATACAATGGTTATAGGGGTCTGGGTCCTGCCCTGGGGGACATGTTTCAATGAAAAAAAAGTTTGCATAAAACTTAATTTTTAAATTTATTTTTTTGATTTTTAAAGTGAAAGTATAAAAATGAAAAATTCCTTCCAATATAGTGTCTTCTTAGTCTACCTGTAAAGTGGCAGATCTGTACCATGTTTAGAATCTGCTGCAGCAAGAATTGCATTCATAAAGCCAAAAAAATGGCATTTTCCCTGCAAGCTGCCTTTATTTTGCTCAGCAACAGCTGGGGAGCCAGTGTGTATAATGAGGCCACAATGTAGTGCACTGGGAACAAGATTAGAGATTTTATGGATAAATTCTGGTGCCACTTTGATTTTGGATAGAAGTAACGGGTGCGGAAAAATTGGGCTTTGGGTGTCGGTGGTGCCTTCACACCATAACCCTATATAAGTGCTCTTCATGAAGGCAAGAATTGGCCTTTCTGTAAAAAAAAAAAAAAATTGCAATGATATGCACCTGTCAAACATGTGCTGAAAAATTGGTCTTTGGGTGTCGGTGGCGCCTTCCCACTGTAACCCTATAGAGGTGCTCTTGATGAAGGCAAAAAAAATTTCAATGATATGCACCTGTCAAACAAGTCTTTGGGTGTTAATTGTGCCCATGAAACCTATACCAAAAACATTCTTCCAGATAAAATGATTGAACACCCTCAAAGCTAGGCAGCCTCGAAGTCCTGCAGAGATTCCACATCCCAAAAACACTAAATCAGTGACATCGGCTTCAGGGGCTTCATAGCGGGTAATCCAGAACTAATTCATTTTGATTAAAGTCAAACGGTCCACGGAGTCTGTGGACAGACGCGTTCTATGATCAGTAATGAAACCTCCTACAGCACTGAATGCCCGCTCTGAAAACACGCTGTATGCAGGGCAGCCCAACAACTCAATTGTATACTAAGCAAGTTCTGTCCAGTGGTGTATTCTCATGACCCAGTAAGCCAGTGGATCATCAACTGGAAAGCTCTCCATCTCTGTTTTGGCCCCGAGGTAATCGTCCACCATGTGATGCAGACGCAGATGGGATGTGGAAGCTGACAGCCCTGGGCGGCGAGGGCTAAAAAAATTCCGAAATACATCAGTTACGCCAGGGATATGCAATTAGAGGACCTCCAGCTGTTGCAGAACTACAAGTCCCATGAGGCATAGCAAGACTCTGACAGCCACAAGCATGACACCCAGAGGCAGAGGCATGATCGGACTTGTAGTTTTGCAGCAGCTGGAGGTCTGCTAATTGCATATCCCTGACTTACGCAGATGCCTTCTCCAATGCTTCTCTCTTGACCAACAGAAGACTCCAAGCTACATTTTACACGACACTGTAACCTACTGGAGTCTGGAAAAACTTTCAATAAAATCCTCTTTAGCGTGTCCTCAAGGGATTTTATCTTCTGCACTCTCTGTGGGGACGGGATGAGTTCTGAGACCTTCTCCTTATAACGGTGGTCAAGGAGGGTTGCCAACCAGTAATGATCCTTCTCCTTTATGCCACGTATCCTTCGGTCCTTTAGCAGGCTCTGAAGCATGAGGTTGCCCATGCACCTCAAATTTGCAGAGGCTTGAGAAGCAGACTCCTCGGGGTCACTCAGGATGACAGCATCTGGAACTTCCTCCTCCCAGCCACGTACTACTCCCAAGGGTCCTGGGGTTGGAAAGCCATCGCTTACAGATTGACGCATGTCTTCCTCTTCTTCGAAGCCTACGAAAGTGCCAGAATCCTCTTCCTCATCCTCCTCCCCTCTCCTCTCTCCTCCTGTGTGTTCTGTGACATAGGAATGATTAGTAAATCTATAGATATACCATGCTAGTGCTCAAAATATAGGAGCAACAACCCAAAACCCACAATTAGGGAAAGAGAAAATGCTGAATTAGAAAGGGGGTTGTGCTAAACACAAGTACCAATACAAATGAATGAATATGGATATATAAATATAATCACAAATCCAGTGTAGATTATCATAACCTGTGTATGGCAATTTCTACACCTCAACTGTGATTAGTAATGGATGAATGACATCAAAAATTTCCATTAACCACTTGAGCCCCGGAAGGATTTCACACTTTAGGACAAGAGCACTTGCGATTTTGCGCACTTTGCGATTCGGCACTACATCGCTTTAACTGACAATTACGCAGTTGAGAATAGATGAGAAACAGCAGGAGTCTCTATAAATGGGCAGCTTATAGCCCTAGAGAATGGTAATACTAGGGCACATATACCAATGAACAGCATAAGTCCATGAACAATCCAAATTTAACGGAAGTTCATAGATGAGTAAGTGACGCCAGGTGCTCGTAAGGAAGGCAATTGTGTGTTGACCCACGACCAAAAATGCAAACCGCTTACCAGATGTAAGCACTCAGAGTGCAAGTGGCTTCTCACTCATCCGGGATCCCATTAGGGGTTCGATAAACAATGGATCTTGCCCAACAGTGGTCCATTTGGGTCCAGATTCAATCACCCAGCAAAAGTGCAAACTCAGAATAGTGTAATATTGCTTAAAAACTTTAATAAATGAAAAGTATTGCACTTACAGCAATTAGTATGGAACAGAGCTTAAAACAAAGACCAGCCGTCTTGACATGTAGTAAATCCAAGGCAGTGATGTCAGCGTGTCCTCCCGACGTACGTTTCGTCCCCTCACAGACGTCATCTAGGGGATAGGGCGTGCCGCTGACATACTGCCTATTATGGAGAACACTCCCTTCAATCTGTGCGTCAGGACAGACTGTCGCCCGCCATCTTAGTAGAGGGAAATTTGCTCTTATCACAGCAAACAATGCTAGAACAGAAAATAAAGTGATCCTAAAATTGTAGTGTCCCGATACTGGTGCAAGTGTCATAGGAACAGAAAGGTCGAATAAAGCCGACATATTTGTAACACCCGTTCATCATAATGCAGATCAGGACCACTAAATAGAGCCACAAGGCTCTGAACTAAAGTGCACCAGTGACCTCACCTAAATGCGGAGGAACCACTTAGGATTACCAAACCGAAAAATGAGGCCCCAAGGTGGCATCCTAAAAATGTGCCAAAAATCTTGAGTACCCGATTGTGCATAAAAAGAATAACCCAAAAGTCCATGGGAATCATTGTAAGGGCACCAACATATAGTAAAAAATGGGGTATGGTACCACATAGATTAGGACATTGAGGTGATAGGGCATGTATAAATAAAAATTACCTAAATATAAAAGGTGGATGAGTTGCGTGGCCCAATCGCCCCGAAATAGACACAAATCGGGAGCTGAAGCACACACTATGTATACGACACTACCTCAACTGAAAAAATGACCTAACATGGGGATCCTCAATAGAAAGCCTCCGAAAAGGCACGAAACTCCTTGTCAACGGGAGAAATATCCATCGTATAATGTGCCCTATCCTGTATAAAAAACATAATGTACAGAGTGGGGGGAGGGGGGTAAACAACAGATAGGGGACTCCCAAATGCAAATAAGATACATGCCCTCTAACAAATAAGTGTAAATGGGGAAAGGGAGGATACAACCAACCATATTACCCCCAACATAGGTGTGGTGG
>BLSH010479914.1:329701-352789 GCA_018402905.1 Glandirana rugosa
TCATTGGCTACAGCAGAATAAAGTGAAGGTTCTGGAGTGGCCATCTCAGTCTCCTGACCTCAATATCATTGAGCCACTCTGGCGAGATCTCAAACGTGCAGTTCATGCAAGACAGCCCAAGAATTTCCAGGAACTGGAGGCTTTTTGCCAAGAGGAATGGGCAGCTTTACCATCTGAGAAGATAAAGAGCCTCAACCACAGATATCACAAAAGACTTCAAGCTGTCATTGATGTTAAAGGGGTCAATACACGGTATTAAGAACTGGGGTATGTAAACTTTTGATCAGGGTCATTTGGGTAGTTTCTGTTGCCATTATGATTTAAAAAGAGTAAACACAGTTGATTGATAATAAATGGCTTCAGCCAAACACTAACCATGAGTGAAAGGAAAGTTTTTGTGTTCTCATTCATATTCTCTGAAAAATGGCCAAGAAATCATAAATTCTGCCAGGGTATGTAAACTTATGAGTTCAACTGTGTATATTAGAGTTGAGCGAACCCGAACTGTAAAGTTCAGGTTCATACCGAACTTTCGGGTGTCCGTGTCCCAAATCCAAACCCGAACGTTTGAGAAAAACATTCGGGTTCAGGTTCTGGGTTCTGGTATTTTATCACGCATGTTGAATACCTGCGGGGCAGCCAATCAACAAGCATTTTACTGGTTTTCCCTAGAAGCCATCACAGCCATGCCTACTAATGGCATGGCTGTGATTGGCCAGTGCATCATGTGACCCAGCCTCTATATGAGGCTGGAGTCACAGTGCTGCATGTCACATGCTCTCAGGTTAGTGTAGGGAGAGGATGCTGCTGGCGCTGTGAGGGACAGATTGCAGAGATAATAACTAGGTAGAGATTACTACTACTGCTGTGAGGGACAGATTGCAGATCTAATAATTAGGTAGAGATTACTACTACTGCTGTGAGGGACAGATTGCAGATCTAATAACTAGGTAGAGATTACTACTACTGCTGTGAGGGACAGATTGTAGCTCTATAACATCTCATCCTGCATTACAGAAAGATATGATTACAGAACGATCTCTCATCCTGCATTACAGAAAGATATGATTACAGAACGATCTCTCATCCTGCATTACAGAAAGATATGATTACAGAACGATCTCTCATCCTGCATTACAGAACGATCTGATTACAGAACGATCTGATACTGGACTAGGTAGAGATTACTACTGCTTTGAGGGACAGATTGCAGATCTAATAACATCTCCCATTTTTCTTCCTTTTGCAGCCCTCTAGCACTTTCCAGGACTTTTTTACAGTCATTTTTGTGCCGAAAAGTTCGGGTCCCCATTGACTTCAATGGGGTTCGGGGTCTGGGGTAAAGTTCGGATAGCGTTCGTTACCGAACCCGAACGTTTCCGGAAAGTTCGGCCGAACCCTCCGAAACCGAACGTCCAGGTGTTCGCTCAACTCTAGTGTATATATATATATATATATATGAAGAGTATGAAAAGAAAGTGTAACCTATAGTATTATAGCATGCCGTGTCTGTGGTTCTCCAAAATGAGATGGATTATCCATATGGATCCACTACAAAGAACCACTTTCCTCTTCAGAAGCTGCTGGTACATCCTGTGCCTGAGAACACTAAGCAGGAGATTAATCCTATAATAAAATCATTATGCGACACTTGGGTCTCCAGCGAGAATACTGAAGGCAATCCCATGACTGCGAATTTTGCTATTTTAAAATATTAACACTGCAGCAGTCTAATTGGCTTCATAGTAATTTGACAGAAATGAAGAAATTATATATATACATTCATTATAGCAGAAATTCTCACCTACAGATTTTCTGACATAGAAAGACACCTAAAATATCAACCACACAAAATATCCCGATACTTGTCTGAAACTGAACTCCAGACAATCAGTTATATACAGAGGCTGTAATTGGTGCCAAAGGTGCTTCAACAAAGTATTGAGCAAAGGCTGTGAATACTTTTGTACAGTCAGGTCCATAAATATTGGGACATCGACACAATTCTAATCTTTTTGCCTCTATACACCACCACAATGGATTTGAAATGAAACAAACAAGATGTGCTTTAACTGCAGACTTTCAGCTTTAATTTGAGGGTATTTACATCCAAATCAGGTGAACGGTGTAGGAATTACAACAGTTTGTATATGTGCCACCCACTTTTTAAGGGACCAAAAGTAATTGGACAGATTAACAATCATAAATCAAACTTTCACTTTTTAATACTTGGTTGCAAATCCTTTGCAGTCAATTACAGCCTGAAGTTTGGAATGCATAGACATCACCAGACGCTGGGTTTCATCCCTGGTGATGCTCTGCCAGGCCTCTACTGCAACTGTCTTCAGTTCCTGCTTGTTCTTGTGGCATTTTCCATTCAGTTTTGACTTCAGCAAGTGAAATTCATGCTCAATCGGATTCAGGTCAGGTGATTGACGTGGCCATTGCATAACATTCCACTTCTTTCCCTTAAAAAAACTCTTTGGTTGCTTTCACAGTATGCTTCGGGTCATTGTTCATCTGCACTGTGAAGCGCCATCCAATGAGTTCTGAAGCATTTGGCTGAATATGAGCAGATAATATTGCCCCAAACACTTCAGAATTCATCCTGCTGATTTTGTCAGCAGTCTCATCATCAATAAATACAAGAGAACCAGTTCCATTGGCAGCCATACATGCCCACGCCATGACACTACCACCACCATGCTTCACTGATCAGGTGGTATGCTTTGGATCAGGAGCAGTTCCTTTCCTTCTCCATACTCTTCTCTTCCCATCACTCTGGTACAAGTTGATCTTGGTCTCATCTGCCCATAGGATGTTGTTCCAGAACTGTGAAAGCTTTTTTAGATGTTGTTTGGCAAACTCTAATCTGGCCTTCCTGTTTTTGAGGCTCACCAATGATTTACATCTTGTGGTGAACCCTCTGTATTCACTCTGGTGAAGTCTTCTCTTGATTGTTGACTTTGACACACATACACCTACCTCCTGGAGAGTGTTCTTGATCTGGCCAACTGTTGTGAAGGGTTTTTTCTTCACCAGGGAAAGAATTCTTCGGTCATCCACCACATTTGTTTTCCATGGTCTTCCGGGTCTTATGGTGTTGCTGAGCTCACCGGTGCGTTCTTTCTTTTTAAGGATGTTCCAAACAGTTGATTTGGCCACACCTAATGTTTTTGCTATCTCTCTGATGGGTTTGTTTTATTTTTTCAGCCTAGTGATGGCTTGCTTCACTGATAGTGACAGCTCTTTGAATCTCATATTGAGAGTTGACAGCAACAGATTCCAAATGCAAATAGCACACTTGAAATGAACCATGGACCTTTTATCTACTCCTTGTAAATGGGATAATGAGTGAATAACACACACCTGGCCATGGAACAGCTGAGCAGCCAATTGTCCCATTACTTTTGGTCCCTTAAAAAGTGGGAGGCACATATACAACTGTTGTAATTCCTACACTGTTCACCCACATGATTTGGATGTAAATACCCTCAAATTAAAGCTGAAAGTCTGCAGTTAAAGCACATCTTGCCCGTTTCATTTCAAATCCATTGTGGTGGTTTACAGAGCCAAAAAGATTAGAATTGTCTAGATGTCCCAATATTTATGGACCTGACTGTACATGGGATTTTTTTTGGTTTTTATTTTTAATAAATTTGCATAGATTTCAAACAAACTTCTTTCAGGTTGTCATTATGTGGTATTGTTTGTAGAATTTTGAGGAAAATAATAAGGCTGTAATATAACAAAATGTGGAGGCCGTGAGAGCCTTGAGGGAGGTCCCATTCTGGGGGGGGTAACTTCGGCCCATCCAGGAGGATAGTGGAGATCCTGGAACTGAGGCACAATGGTGAGAGCGGGAAAAGGACAGCGGGAGAGAATACTACCAGAGAGATCTCCAGGAGAGGAACTACAAGTTGCTAACAGGTGTCGGTAAGTGATACACACTCTGTGAAGCTGGAGGAGCCACACTGGAGCAGATTGGGGTGAGAGACAGTCTGAGAAGGGTGCAAGAGCCAATTGGGACTGTGGTGTCACTGGGCAGTGAATTTGGGTTATTGCAGCCAGGAGGGTTGGCAGGACCCAAAGAGGATGGACTGGGAGCAGTAGTCCGCCAAGGCTAGCTAGCACACTTCTATTTTTGCTGCAATGGGCGGTTCACTGAGGCTTTGCCAAATTGAGAGAGGGCCTGACCATGTGCTAGATAGGCTAGAACCAAGTGTTGTGCTGGAGGAAGAAGAGTAGATGTAGAAACAAGTGTTGTGCTGGAGGAAGAGAAGCAAGTGTATATACTGGAGTGTATATAGATGGTCCTGTTCAAGAACTGTTTAATCCGCTGGGCATCCCATAATTACCCTATACCCATCCAAGTTAAATCCCCTAATAAAAAAAACAAAAGTACCAGCCTGTTCTTCCTGACTCTGAATGCAGAGTGGCAGGTGAACTACAACTTACAGCAACCCCTACGGGGCATGGCTACAGACACTTTACAAGCTCATGTTCTGGCTGCAATTTAGAAGAAGCACACGCTCCAGGTCAATGTATGAGTGGAATCCAATGGAAATCCAATGAGGATACCCAGAGATACAGTACTGAGAAGTGGGGGGGTTTGGCAGAAATGGAGGGCACAGGGTGGAGCAGGAGGTGCACAGAGTTTATGGTGGGGATCCCATACCACCATGAAGCTATTGCCCCAGTAAGGAATTACTATACTGCCTTAGTACAGTAGTGGCCAATAAAGAAACATAGTTCTTCTATACTGGGGCAACTCACTAATGCTCAGCATTTAGTATTTCTTCCCATAAACCTCTGCAACTCTTTGAGCCAATAAAAAGCAATGGCAACAGAGAGGGGCATGGAAGACAGAGCACGTAAACTCCAAATAAGTTAATAAAGGTTCCAATAAAAAAAAAAGTTTTGGCTAAAGGGAGAATTTAAATTATCTGTGTTATAAAGGGTATCCAAAGCCAAAATGTTTTTTTTGTTGTTGTTTTTTTGGTTTTTAGGATTTGGATAGAGTAGGGAAGTGTTAAGAGCCTCTGTCAGGTTTTTATTGATCTCTGTGATCCCAATGGGGAGATAAGCACCCAATAGTTTGTAAGGGGGATAGACTGGTGTTCCTTCGGGTTTTCCATGTTTGCCTCTCTCGTTGAGCTCCAAGCAAGGGTCATTTGAGAGGTTCCCCCTTGGAGTGAGTTCTTTGGACTACGTCAGGCATTGAACGGGGTCACTAACCCTTGCACGGGGTAATACTTTGCCCCAAGACATGCTCACCAAGCCTGTGGAACTGGCAGGAGCTGTGTTTATGTGAAAAGTCAAACGTTATTGATGAGCCACATGTGTGCACTACCCGAGATATGGAGTTCCTCCTTAAGATTCCGCGTTCTATGTTCTACACACTTGCTCTAATGTATATTTTGCATTCGGAGGGACAGGCTGAGCCACTGCCCACTCCACCAGTCAGCATACTTCTGCTACCTCACTCCCAGTAACAGAATGGGGGTCCCCGAGCACATAGCGTGGACCTCATGCGTGTTCTCATTTAATTGTTCTCTTTCCGTATCAAGTGACAAGGCCTAACACTAGTCCACTCCTGGAGACCGACAGAGATGGACAGCTAGGGAGGTAGACAGGGTACCGACCCCCTCACTACCGTAGAATCTACCTATCAGCTACCATGGCAATGACTGGTTGCTGTTTCTCTTTGTAGTAACCCTTGAACCTTTGCTGTAGCGATGTTACCCATACCCCTTATGGTGATTATGGTAAGTTCTTTAATAGTATGCCTAGACCTAACATGCACCACTTTGAATAACTTCAGACCAGGCTCTGAGCAGTTGGATCAACCAACTTAAAACTTGGCAACATGTGCAACATGTAATAACATTCCATTCCTAACTGAACCTAACTGTGGCTGCCCCAGGTTACCTGCACAGGTGAAGTCTCTTAGAGGAAAGTCCAAGCTTGGTGATGCTCTAAAAGAGAAGTCCATGTTCCAGAGAATACCATAGGTCCCAGCAAGTCTTTAACGTACATTCCCCATGCATTTCCTCAAGAGTTCTCCAGAGCCCCCCTAGGATCCAGAACTCTTCCTTTTGATAGAACATGGTAGGGAGGCTGGGCCCCAGCAAAGCCTGTGAATCTACTGGGGAAGAAGTGGCAAAAACATTAACCCCTTCCCCCTGACCGGGGCAGCGGTGTGCTAACTACACAGTAGGCAACCTGCCTACAAGTTGTTCTTGTAAGATGATGACGGAAGTGCCAAGATGAAGTAACTCACATGTATGGGAGTTACATAATGAATAGCCAGACAACGTAGGAGAAATAAGACTACAGACCTGAAAGAAGACTGGGAGAAGATGGCAGTAGCGGCAACAAAGCATGGGATGGGGGGGGGGGGGGGGGCGTGCACATCTCATTGCTGGAGGAGGGCAATCAACTCACATTAGATCCTCATATTTTTTCTACTTTAGGAGCTATCTAAGCTTTACTGTGTGAATTAAAGATGAAAAAAGAGTTGGTCTTGAGTCTGCCATATTTGGGTTAAAGAAACTTGGGGTGGATCTCTACTGGGTGATACCGTAGAGACCCAATAATATACAACTAATAATGGGTGCTATGTCCCATAGCTGAAGTATCAATCGAATACAGAATGAAGAAATATGGACTTTGTAGCCACCTCAAGAATCATAGTAAAGGTATAAAATATACAAATTTTATTAGTTACTATATATAAAAACAGTTAAAGTCAATATAAACTATAAAATGGCTTCACAAAATATTGGAAGGAAGAATTTCCCCTTTTAGATAATGTGAGATCCGTCCTTGTGGTGACCATTCAAGGTGATATTCTACTGGGGGTTCCACCATCCTTGTGTTAATGCTCTACATGTGAAGATCAAAAATCATTCCTTATCTAAATGTAAACATGATGACATATGAATAAATGTAGATCTCATATGTCATCATGTTTACATTTAGATAAGGAATGCTTTTTGATCTTCACATGCTCCAGAAGAAGAGGGTAACCATGAAACATGTAGAGCAACCCAAAAATGCTGGCACCCCAGTGGAATGTCACCTTGAATTTTGTGAAGCCATTTTATGAGTTATATTGGTGTTAACTGTTTTTATTTGCAGTACCTAATAAAAGTTGTATATTTTATACCCTTGTGGTCATTGAGGTGCCCACAAAGTCCATATTTTTTCTTTCTGTTTTCGATTCATATTTGTGTAAAAGTATGCCATATTTGCACATTATGGCAAGAGCTTGGAGGGCCAATATTAACTAAAGCTTTGCACCAAATGGATTTTGATACTTGTAATTTTCTCCAGTTTACTTACTTTCTTATTGGAGAATCTGAATATTCTTGATACAGACTATTTTAATGACCTCGGGAGTTTGAATGACTTATGGTACCACTCGTTATTAACATGACCACCTTGTTATTCCTGCACAGTGTTTTATGTACAAAGGTGCTTAAAAAAGTTTGCTAACCAGCTGTCACTGAATAATGAAATATGTTAAATAGCTATACAGAATGGCTTCAGGCTAACTAAGGCTCTATCTCCCCCAGCCTGTGGCTGCTTAGCAGTCAGATGGCAGATAGAGACAATAGTTCACACTGCTGCCTGTCCCATTGTACTACCTGCCACGTGCCCCCTACTCTCTCCCAGGGCCAGCTGCTGGTAAAATCCCATTATACAGAAGACCCAGGCGGGACATGGCCAGGACTGTGACCATCTGTTCCTCCATCATTCCCAGTCTGGCCTACAATGGTCATCTGTGTCCAAGCTGTGGAGGCCTGTGGGGGAGAAGTACCCTTTCAGTGCTGGTAGCATGCAGAAGCAGCTGAGCAAATTGATTTGAACATCACTTTCAATAATCAGGCAACACAGAGAGAACCCCTGAGAGCAAAAATGAGTAATCAGTAGTAGAGCGTGCTATGGGACAGTGGATTTTAAGGTTTCCACATATGTTGCCATCCAATACAAATAGCAACATTCTTAGTGATTTTTATTGACCATTCTAAGGCTGCTTTTACACTGCTTCGTTGTGAAAATGGGGTAAAAACACATGTATTTGCAGCGTTTCCACTGCATTTTGCACCTGTAAAAAAGGACAAGTGATTCCAAAAATGCACCAAAAACTGTGATTGATTTTCCATTTTAATGGGAAGGTGTATTTTGGTATGTTTTTTTTAATCGCACCAAAAATGAAGGGTGCTATACTTTTAAAAACTCAACTGACCCACAACTGACTGGTGTGAAACGTTCCATAGAATTTAATGGTCATGCAATTTTCTTCCGCTTTTGGCAAGGCAAAAACAGAAGAAAAGCTGATCAGTGTGAAAGGGGCCTTATTGTTTTGATGTATTTATTGAAAAAAACAATTGTGGCTGTTTCTGGTCACATTTTTTTTTTCTTCTTTTACTTTCTGTATCAATCTTTTTATTAAAATTTCAGGTAACAATAAAAACATTATAAAGTAGCAAAATCAAGTTCAAAATGGAACAGTCCTCATAGTCAATATATACTATATTGTCAAAAGTATTGGACGTCTGCCTTTACACGAACATGAACTTAAATGGAATCCCAGTCTTAGTCTGTAGGGTTCAATATTGAGTTGGCCCACCCTTTGCAGCTATAACAGCTTCAACTCTTCTGGGAAGGCTGTCCACAAGGTTTAGGAGTGTCTATGGGAATGTTTGACCATTCTTCCAGAAGCGCATTTGTGTGGTCAGGAATTGATGTTGGACAATAAGACCTGGCCCGCAGTCTCCGCTCTAATTCATCCCAAAGCTATTCTATTGGGATGAGGCCGGGACTCTGTGCAGGCTAGTCAAGTTCCTCCATCCCAAACTCGCTCATCCATGTCTTTATGGACGTTGCTTTGTGCACTGGTGCACAGTCATGTTGGAAATTGTCCAAAATGCCTTGGAATGCTGATGCCTTAAGAGTTCTTTTCACTGGAACTAAGGGGCCAAACCCAACCCCTGAAAAACAATCCCACACCATAATCTCCCCTCCACCAAATGATTTGGACCAGTGCACAAAGCAAGGTCCATAAAGACATGGATCAGTGAGTTTAGGGTGGAGAAACACTATTAGTCCTATCCCCAACCTGATAGAACACCTTGGATGAATTTAAGTGGAGACTGTGAGCCAGGCCTTCTCGTCCAACATCAGTGCCTGACCTCACAAATGCACTTCTGGAAGAATGGTTAAACATTCCCATAGACACTCCTAAACCTTGAGGACAGCCTTTCCAGAAGAGTTGAAGCTGTTATAGCTGCAAAGGGTGGGCCAACTTAAAGGGTAAGTTCACCTTTACAGAAAAATCTGTAAGGTGAACTTACACTGGATCCCCTCCTCATTCCCCCCGGACCTGGAGCCCATTAGGAGACATTGTATAGCCGCCTTAATGTGTCAGAGTGGGTGATCTGATCGTCGGGCTCCAGGTCAGCAGGACCGGGTGCGATGGGGAGGGGGTCCAGTGTAAATTCACCTTACAGATTTTCTGTAAAGGTGAACTTACACTTTATTATTGAACCCTACATTTTAAGGAAGGTGTCCCAATACTTTTGACAATATAGTATATAAGAAAATGGCGACAATAACATAAATGAAGGACGAGGGCTTCAGCCAAGAACCCATGGAAAGAAGGTATGAGGAACTGAGCCAAAGTGGTCAACCAAGAAGAGTCCTGTGTAGTACTACGTGTTTGGTTTTATTCCAACAGATGGGCCTTATTTCAGACCAACACTGAAGGCCCGGCGGAGGGGTCAAGCAGGACTAAACCCGCATTTCCGGTCACTTTTAATCCTTTTCCTTTTTTTTGCAGTGGAATAAAAAAGGAAGTGATCATAGGTTACTTTTTAGATATTTTTTTTATTGTTCAATGATTGTATGTTGATTCAATTATCTAATAGTGTACATAAAAAAATCATGAATAATTGAAGATCTATAGCAAATGAAAAAAAAAGAAAAAAAAAGTAAATACATGGGATCCGATGGAACCCAATGGCTAAGCTGGATACGCAATTCTGCATCTTTTTTTTTGCATTATTCAAAACTTTTCATCATGTTTGGGAATATTTTGACATTTTTGTGACCATTGAGAGATCATTCCCTATATATTGCAGATGGCCCTTAGATATTTGGTCCTCCAACGAATACCAATGATGGGGTATGGTTTACTCCCATTGAAGCCAGGGCGTTTTTTACTCAGGGCCACAAATGCAAGGTGAGACAGAGCGAAGCAACACAGAACATCCAACCAGAGTTCACTTTTTCAGTACATAGCAGTCAGAATGATAAAACATGAGTGCTGATTGGTTAGTTTGAAATACTGCATTTTGCATACTGCTGATTGCCCTATTAAATAAGGACAATTGTATGCAGCCGCTACAGGTTTTACGTGATAAATAAATAAAACCTTAATGATCTACTTAACTATTAATGATACCACACTATGAATAATCAATCAAAGCAATAAACTATTTTGTTAAATACTTAATGCAAAACAACATAACGATTTACTAAAATAATTTTCTTTTTTTTTTCAGCTTGTTAGTTGTTTTCCTATGCTGGCCTCTCTTTCTGTCAGGGTGGTCATTCGTGGCTTGAGAAGAGCAAGTGATGTGCAAGGGTCAAGCATTATATGTGAAAACTGGGCCATGTAGGGTTTAACAAGATTCCAGTAATGACTGAATGATGGATCACCCATTACGGCAGAGGATTTCCAATAATTTGGCAACTCTGATCACGATTGTTCCCTTTATTCCACAGGAAAGGATACATACCTGCATTTACATGTGTGGTGTATGCGTTCATTGTCAAAGAGGCTTGATGGGTTCCAGTGGTTAGGTGACTCAAGCAAGAATGGAACTACCACTAGCTGTTGTTCTTCTCATCCATACCAGTATGACCTCCACCTAAGGTCTGTAGCTATTACTGTTGGTGTCTGGTGTCTTGGGTAGGAAAAAAGGAGCACATGGCTACCAGAAAACTGCAACTTTTCATAAGACGTTTTTTCTAAAATGTAATAATGTACATCAAGCCAACCTGTTGTTGTCAATGCAGATGCTGCCTCTGCATCCCTAGCTGGCACTCTGCCATTCTGTTTTCCAAAATCTTATTAGCAATATATAGTTTTGGGAACCATTCCTATCCAATAGCACGTAGCAACAGCCGTGAAGAAGGGGGAGTCTATTCTCCAGAAATGTGCTGGCGGGATGTTCATGTTTACCTCTCTAATAAACATGCTATGAACCATACATCCAAACTTGCAGTTTTCTGGAAACCAAGAGCTCCTTCTTTCCTACCCAACACACCAGACTCCAGCAGTAGTGGCTCCAGACCTTAGGTGGTGTGGTGGCCATACTGGTTAAGGATGACACAAGTTTAAAGTGTTTTCGAAAACAATATGTGTCAAGGCAATGAATGTACTAATCTGAATTTTTCTATGAATGTTTTGAAATCTGCTAGATTATGACAACTTTAGATTGTAAACTCTCATGAGCAGGGCGTTCCTAACCCTCGTGCATTAAATTGTATTCCAACTGTACTGTCTTCCATTATATTGTTGGCGCTGTATAAAAACTGTATTATAATAATAATAATAATTCTTATATCTACATTTGAATATCCACTCAATAAACTGAATGTATCCTGCTTATAATCGCCCTCTAAACAACACTGGATTCCCATTCCCAATGTGCGCTCATGACTCCTTGGTTTGGTGGAGAAACAGAAAAACATGTCAAAATGAGCCTAGAGTTCAACCAGTAAGCCTGCTACAAAAATACAATACCTTTATGTGAAATATTTCAGATTTTCCTAGTGTATACAAAAGAAAAAAATAATTTGATTGAAAATATGTTTCAAGCCAGATTGATCGGTTGATTAGTTGCTATGGGTAACCACACTTTGCACTCCCTGACAGTATGCAGCTCTTGCTCTGTCTGCCCTCGCAGTCTGACCTATCTATGACGCCAGTTCTATTTTTATCAGGCAGCTACTGGTGAGTGCAGAAAAAGGCAATTTGGGATAAATCAATAATGAAATTGGATTTGTAGCTTGGCAGCTTATTGTTCTCTATTGATTTCTGTTTCCCATCGCTCACAGGCTTTCACATGCAATATATCAACCCTGAGAGCAAGAGCACTGACACTGCACAAACCATGGGAGATACACCATTCTCTTCATACCATCCCCAATTCATACTTCTACTTCCCTCAATCACAACTCTCATCAACCTTCAATATACATCCGTCTAGAGGTCTTCCTTTCCTTTCCTTTCTTTCTCTTTACTTCTCAATCTTTATTACTCCTTCCTTCCTTCCTTCTTGGTCTTTCTTACTCCTTCCTTCCTTCTCGATGTTTCATACTCACTCACTCACTTCCTTCTTGTTCTTACTCCTTCCTTCCTTTGTTCTCAATCTTCCTTCCTTTCTTTTCGATCTTCCTTCCTTATTTCCTTCTCAATCTTTCTTACTCCTTCCTTCTCGTTATTTCTTACTCCCTCCTTCCTTTGATCTCAGTCTTCCTTCCTTTCTTTTTGATCTTCTTTCCTTACTACCTTCCTTCTCAATCTTTCTTACTCCCTCCTTCCTTCCTTCTTGACTTTTCTTCCTGTCCTCTCAATCTTTCTTACTCTTTCCTTTTATACTTCTGCTTTCCTCAATCAGAACTCTCATCATATTTCAATACACATCTGTCTACATGTCTCCTTCCCTTTTATTTTTCTTCTTTCTCCTTCCTTCTTAATCTTTCATACTCCTTCCTTCCTTACTCCTTCCTTCCTTCTTGTTTTTTTTTACTCCTTCCTTCCTTCATTCTTGGCCATTATTACTCCTTCCTTCCTTCTTGGTCTTTCTTACTCCTTCCTTCCTTCTTGGCCTTTCTTACTCCTTCCTTCCTTCTTGGTCTTTCTTACTCCTTCCTTCCTTCTTGGCCTTTCTTACTCCTTCCTTCCTTTCTTCTTTCCTTCTTGGTCTTTCTTACTCCTTCCTTCCTTCTTGGCCTTTCTTACTCCTTCCTTCCTTCTTGGTCTTTCTTACTCCTTCCTTCCTTCTTGGCCTTTCTTACTCCTTTCTTCCTTTCTTCTTTCCTTCTTGGTCTTTCTTACTCCTTCCTTCCTTCTTGGCCTTTCTTACTCCTTCCTTCCTTCTTGGTCTTTCTTACTCCTTCCTTCCTTCCTTCTTGGTCTTTCTTACTCCTTCCTTCCTTCTTGGCCTATCTTACTCCTTGCTTCTCGATCTTTATTACTCTTTCCTTCTCAATCTTCCTTTCTCCCCTCCTTCCTTCTTTCCTGGTCTTTTTTACTCCTTCCTTGTCGATCTTTCTTACTCCTTCCTTCTCGATCATTCTTACTCACTTCCTCCTTCCTTCCTTCTCAATCTTTCCTACTCCTTCCTTTCTTCTCGATCTTTCTTACTCCCTGCTTCCTTCTTTCTCGACCTTCCTTCCTCCCCTCTCAATCTTTCTTACTCTTTCCTTCCCTTTCTTACTTTCTTCTTGGTCTTTCTTATTCCTTCCTTCCTTCTTTCTTTCTTACTTCCTTCTCAATATTCATTCCTCCCTTTCTCCTCAATTTTTCTTCTTTCCTTCCTTTCTTTCTTCCTTTCTTCTCAATGTTTCTATTCCTTACTTCCTCCCTTTTCAATCTTCCTTCCTTCCCTCTCGATCTTCCTTTCTCCCTTCCTTCCTTCTCAATCTTTCTTACTCCTTCCTTTCTTCTCAGTCTTTCTTTCTTCCTTCCTTTTTTCCTTCTTGGTCCTTCTTATTCCTCCCTTCCGTCTCAATCTTCCTTTCTTCTTTTATTTTAGCTAGGTTCACACTATTGTGGGTGCAGGACGGGGGTGTAAATTGAATGCGTTCCCGCACCCACAGGCGCCTGCAGCCAAATCGTGCTGTTCTTATGCAGACGCGCAGGGGAGACAATTTTTCTTAATGGCACCTCCCATGCATCAGAAAACACAGTGCTTTTTGGGTGCATGAAACGGCATTGTGTAAAAGCACTATGTAGTTTCCCCGCAGGTACAGCAGAGGATTCAAATGGATCTATCTATTTATATATCTATGTCTATCTATCTATCTATCTATCTATCTATCTATCTATCTATCTATCTATCTTTATCTATCTATCTATCTATCTATCTATCTATCTATCCAATATCTATCTATCTATCTATCTATCTATCTATCTATCTATCTATCTATCTATCTATCTATCTATATCTATCTATCCAATATCTATCTATCTATCTATCTATCTATCTATCTATCTATCTATCTATCTATCTATCTATCTATCTATCTTTATCTATCTATCTATCTATCTATCCAATATCTATCTATCTATCTATCTATCTATCTATCTATCTATCTATCTATCTATCTATCTATCTATCTATATCTATCTATCCAATATCTATCTATCTATCTATCTATCTATCTATCTATCTATCTATCTTTATCTATCTATCTATCTATCTATCTATCTATCTATCTATCTATCTATCTATCTATCTATCTATCTATATATATCTGTCTGTAGTTGGCCATACATTATACAAATTTCTCCTACAACTTTCCTTTAGATTTACCAAAACTATCTAATATGAGGTCACACCTAAACACTTTCAATTTTGTATGCAATCAGGCAGATCATTGTACTACATAGTTGAAGGTAAAACTAAAGAACATTGAACAAGAAAATTGTATGGCCAGCTTTGCTCTGTCTTTCTATCTATCTATCTATCTATCTATCTATCTATCTATCTATCTATCTATCTATCTATCTATCTATCTATCTATCTATCTATCTATCTATCTATCTCCTTATTATATCTATGTGTCTTTCTCTGTGTTCTGAGGTCTGGAGCCCATATGGTGTGGTTAGAAGCGGAGCTCCCCTCGGCTCTATTGTACAGCGAGTTCCTCTTTTCTATTTATAAGGTCGGAATGGCCTGTCAGTCTTCTTTTATGCATTATGTTTAGCATATGGTGAATTATTCAGCTTTAACACTCTGCATATTTCTACTTGTCTTCAGTTAATATTTGATGAATATGTAAAAGAATAAAAGCAGTATGCAGCAATACACAGGGTATACATCTATTGTTCTACAGCCCCCATCTTTTGTCACTTTGCTTTGGTTTTAACCACTTGCTTACTGGGCACTTAAACCCCCCTCCTGCCCAGACCAATTTTCGGCTTTCAGCGCTGTCACAGTTTGAATGACAATTGCGCAGTCATGCGATGTTGTACCCAAACAACATTTTTCTCATTTTTTCCCCCACAAATAGAGCTTTCTTTTGGTGGTATTTGATCACCTCTGAGGTTTTTATTTTTTGTGCTATAAACAAACAAATAGTTTTTACCTTTTGCTATAATACAAATCCAAAAAAAAAAATATAAAAAAAAATTATTCATCAGGTTTGGCCGATATATACTTCTACATATTTTTGGTAAAAAAATCACAATAGGCGTATATTGATTGATTTGCGCAAAAGTTATCGCATCTACAAACTATGGGAATTGATTTATGGCGTTATTATTATTTTTTTTTTTTTACTAGTAATGGCGGCGATCTGCGATTTTTATCGGGACGTTGATATTGGGGGCGGACATGTCAGACATTTTTGACACTTTTTTGGGACCAATGACATTTATACATCGATCAGATATTTAAATATCCACTGATTACTGTATAAATGCCATTGGCAGTGAAGGGGTTAACGGTGTTCCCTCATTGTGTTCTAACTGTGAGGGGGCGGGGCTGGCAGGGACATAACAGATCTCACTGATCCCAGTGACAGGGATCAGTAGATCTGGTATGTCCCCCTTCACAGAACGGAGAACCGCCGTGTTTCCCCATTCTGCAGCTCTGACAGGCGATCGCGGGACACGAGCGTACATCGAGTCCGCCCGAACCGCGCGCCGCCCATGCAGCGTGCGCCGCCTGTGAGTGTGAGCCGGAGTGGATGTTGTCCCGGAAATTCAGATCCGCGCTGGAGCCGTACTTTGGCAATAGCGCGGAACTGGAGAGGTTAAAATTAGTTAAAGCGACACTAAACAATATCCTTATTCTCCAAAAATATTCCATACACATCCGCTAGTTAATCTATTCTTCATGAAATTATTTCTTCCTGTATTTTTCTGTCTCTTTGTAACGTCCTCTGTGAGCTCCTGGGCCTCTCATTTTCCTCCTTGATGTCATTTGTTTGGAACCCTCGGGAGTGAGCAAGAGAGGACGGCTGTGTTCCTACATACAGTGGGAACATGGAGAATGAACGTAGCCACCTTCTAACAGGAAGTCTGATCACAGCAGCAGAGTTTGGAGATTTGGAGGAAGCAGAGAGCAATAAAAGGGACTTTACTGAGTTAAGAATCTATATTGGAACTGATTTTTTTTAACCAGAGATTGGTGTCACTTTAACACACAGGACTGTAGAGGCAATTTAGCTATAAGGTGCTTGCTATAAGATCCTTCTGATAATATGTCCATTACTGTCTGCACCTTTCTGTTCTAGTGACAATTAATCCACTACGGGTGTCACAGAAACAGGAAGTGATGGCGGATCTTTCCAATGGGGTCACAGACATAAATAAACACCTGACAGAAATGTTAACTCTTCTCTAATCTATCTAAAGCTAGTGTAGCCATGTCCTGTAGGGGTTGCTGGAAGTAGTGGTTCACCTGTCACTCTGCCCTCAGTAACTCTTTTCCACACATCCGGAGTCAGGGAGAACAGGCCGGTACTTGTGTTTTTTTGTTTTTATTAGGGGAGGAAGTCCATAAATGCCCTTGCAAAACCGGAGAGCCATGCTGTAGCCATCTTTCAGCTATAGTGCGGAAGGGAAGTGGTTAAAAAGAGAAGACACCATTACAGTTATCCATGCCTGTCCATCTATCCTAGACACCTGAGCTGAAAGGAAGCAAGTTTATTTATTTATTTATTTCAGGTACTTATATAGCGCCGTCAATTTACGCAGCGCTTTACATATACATTGTACATTCACATCAGTCCCTACCCTCAAGGAGCTTACAATCTAAGGTCCCTAACTCACATTCATACATATACTAGGGCCAATTTAGACAGAAGCCAATTAACCTCACAGCATGTCTTTGGAGTGTGGGAGGAAACCGGAGTACCCGGAGGAAACCCACGCAGGCACAGGGAGAACATGCAAACTCCAGGCAGGTAGTGTCGTGATCGGGATTCGAACCAGCGACCCTCTTACTGCTAGGCGAAAGTGCTATCCACTACACCACTGTGCTGCCCAACACTGGTCATCATTAAACTCAGCAGACTGGAGCTGTACCTTGGCGCATGGGAGATCATGCCACAAATAAGGTGCATTTTTCTTTTTAAAGATACAGAATGAATAAATATTGTCTAAATGCATTCTTCATATATATTCTTCCTTGAACCTTGGTGTGCTCTGTGTATCTCTTACAGATCTGTGCAGTAAGCCAGTGTTTGGCTTGGTACAGGAACTTCCTGTAATAAAGACCGCTCATTGCTGCTCTCTTGCCTTGTGCAGTGTGGCTGGTCTTGTCTCCGCCCCTTCCTGTAATTTTCTGCAGGGAGCCTGTAATGGGTGGAGCCTGCTAGGTCCCTCCCACAGCTCTACTCTCTGCACAGATTATGTACAGCACAGTAATAAGGGCACTGCTACTTTTACAGGGTAATATCTGGGTTTGCAAAGGCATTTGGTGCACAAAAAATGGATTAATATCGTGTGCGGCTGTTAAAATATATTTAAGGGCTCATTTACACTGTTGAATTTTAATGCACTTCTTACAATGTGCTAAAACACAAGTATCCAGGTTCCCCCTAATAAAAACAATGCCTCTTCCCATGTCTACACTGTAGTGTATCGTGCTTATTGTGATTATTTTTTGCATTTTAGTGCATTTGGAGGGCAATAGAAGTCAATGGAAACAGGTATTAACAATCCTTGGGGAATGGCTGCTAACTCCACTCCAAATCCTAAATTTAAAAATGCATTGGAAATGAACGTCGATAACGCATGTTAATGTACAAAGGAGATACATGCTGAGCCATGACAATGCACCTACCCAGTGTAATTGAGCCCAAGGTGTGTGTTTACACTTAAAGTGGTTGTAAACCTCGGACATGAAATATGAACACAGCATATCCCTCTATAGTGTGTACTTGTCTCAATCCAGAGCACTAAGTGTCATTTCTGTCTGCAGCCTCACCCCATTCCTCTGCTGTCAGCATGAATCACTTCTGACAAGTTTTCCTGACACCAAAAGAAAAAAGGTGACAGGGGAGGGAGCTCCAGCTGATTGACAGCCTCAGCTCTGTTCCTGTGTGCTGTGTGAAGGGGGAGTGCCCCTTCCCTCCAATCAGCTGTCAGAGCTCTCCTCACTGAGCTCTGCAGAATGTAACTTCAGCTCTATGTCCCCTTTTTTGTTGATAGCTCAGACAAGCTTGATACATTCTGGACTTTGAATGAATGTAGAGAGGAGAAGACTGCAAATAAACAGGTACAACTTATGAAGAAGGATTTGGTTCATCTCTGTGTATCACCCGAGGCCATTCACTTCACTGGGTATATGGAAGGGTTTACAACCACTTTAAAATGAAAAAAACATACACACAATGGGGGGCATTTACTAAAACTGGAGCACTCAGAATCTGGTGCAGCTGTGAATAGTAGCTGATCAGCGTTTAAGCCCCCGTTCACATTGGAGCGACTTGTCATGCGATTTGACAGGTCAAATCGCATTACAAGTCCCATCCTTATGCTAGCAATCGCATTGTTCAAATCGCTGCGGTGTCGCATTGCTTTGAAAAAGTATTACATGCAATACTTTTTGCGATTTTGGGTGTGACTTGAATAGACATCTGTGCATGAAGCCGCACAGATGTCTCCAAAGTCGAAGATTTTAGATGAAGTTGCGCGCTTTCAAAGTCGCAGTCAATGTGAACGGGGGCCAACTTCAGCTTGTTCAATTAAGTGTTGGCAATAAAACCTAGAAGCTGATTGGTTTCTATTAGAGATGCACCAACATTTTCGTCACCGAAACATGAAAATGGTGTTATTAGCATTTTGCTGATAAGAGAAAAAGGCACCAATAGTGGCTTCGGAAAATGATTTTACAGCGATTTTGCAATGATTTTACTGTGCTTATGGTGTGTTTTTCATAGGTCATGTGACTCAAAAAACGCATCAAAAAGGTAACATGGGTGCGTTATTGATGTATTCTTACTGCGGTTTCAATACATTTCAATGGGGAGGTGCGTTTTTTTAAACTGACCAAAAATGCAGCAAGCAAGATTTTTAACACCACAATAGAAGTGCAATGGACCAGTGTGAACACATACATAGAATTTAAAGGGATGCATTTTTCTTGAGCTTTTCTTGCGCTAAAGTTGCCAATAATGGCCTACAATAAATTCATATTCATTTAAATTCATGATATTAACCACTTCAGCCCCGGAAGGATTTGCCCCCTTCCTGACCAGAGCATTGAGCATTTTTTTGCGATTCAGCACTGCGTTATTTTAACTGACAATTGTGCGGTCATACAACGTTGTACCCAAACAAAATTTACGTCCTTTTTTTCCCAGAAATAGAGCTTTCTTTTGGTGGTATTTGATCACCTCTGCAGTTTTTATTTTTTGTGCTATAAACAAAAAAAGAGCAACAATTTTGAAAAAAAACCCAATATTTTTTACTTTTTGCTATAATAAATATCCAAAAAAAAATGTCTTCATCAGTTTAGGCCGATATATATTCTTCTACATATTTTTGGTAAAAAAATCTTAATAAGCGTATATTGATTGGTTTGCGCAAAAGTGATAGCGTCTACAAACTATGGGAATAGATTTATGGCGTTTTTATTTTTTTTTTACTAGTAATGGCAGTGGATCTGCGATTTTTTGCGGGACTGCGATATTGCGGCGGACATATCGGATACTTTTGACACTTTTTTGGGACCACTGACATTTATACACGATCAGAGCTATAAATAGCCACTGATTATGGTATAAATGTCACTGGTAGGGAAGGAGTTAACACTAGGGGGCGATCAAGGGGTTAAATGTGTTCCCTGTCAGTGTGCTCTAACTGTGTGGGGCTGGGATGACTGGGGGAGGAGAGAGATCGCTGCTCCCATATACTGGGAACATATAATCGATCTCCTCCCCGGTCAGAACGGAGATCCACTTGTTTACATTCGCAGATCCCCATTCTATCACTACAGGGTAGCAATCGCGGGTGGCCGGTGGACATCGAGTTCACCCCATCCGCTGATTGGCTCCCCCGCTAGCCTCCGGCGGCATGCGCCCACAATAGACAATCCCGCGCCCGCTGTCAGGTGATGGCGTTTCGCGCCGTCGGCGGCTGGTCGGCAAGTGGTTAATTAAAAAGTTGAATATAGTACAATTATATATAAAAATATATATATATATATATATATATTTCAAAACTGTCATTTTCGGTTTTTGACCTAGTGCGCCTCCATTCGGTGCACCTCTAGTTTCTACGAAGATTTTCACCAGATTTTGCACTCTCCAGTATTAGTAAATGACCCCCAATACATCTTACATCCTACATGACATCCTCTAATAATTAAATAAAAGACAGCATTGAATAAAAGACAGACTATGTAAATGCTAAGCTGACAATGCCATATGGACAGAAGCCCATAGCGGTATTCTCCAAGTGGAGTGAGAATGATCCAATGACCCGCCATGTAAATCAGCTGTTTGTAAAATAAAAGGCACACGCTCCTTCTCTACAAACAGTCAACGGGCCCTCAGCCTGCCACCTGCCCCAGTGACACCAGATACTTGATGAGCACACAAAGTGACAGCCAGCAAAGGACGTGTCCCCAGTGCAAGCACAACACTGACTTGGAATGGGGATTTACTCTGCACAGCAAACGTTCACCAGCTATGCGTTACACTTGGAAATGAACTTCGGAATGGAAAACAAATGGTTAATTTAGCAAAAAAAAAAGTTAAATGCTTATTTTTGTCTAGGGTAAAGAGAATACTGCAGATAAACAAGTACAACTTATGAGGATTATGTTTCATCTCTGTGTATCACATAAGGCCAGTCACTTCACTGGGTATATGTAGGGGTTTAAAACCACTTTAAGTCAGCAATTTGCCCTAACAGTATAATGAAGGAAGAAAAAAAAATATATTTATGTCTCTTTAACGTCTAACGATCAGCCGCTGCACCTGCCACCAGTGATCTGGACAATGAACCTCAATAGACTTTACATGCATTCAGAGTGATGACGAGTCAAGGAGGCTCCATTTTATTGTAGTACAAACTAGAGTCCTTTCTTTCAATGCAATTTACTGATCACCGAGGGGGATCAATGGCCACAAAAAGGACACTTTGTCATGTAAAAGTAAGGCAGCCAAGCTGGGTGGTAATTTCCCTGAATTCAAAGCTAATGAAGAGGCTTCTAAAGGAGTAACATAGCCGTCTGGGCTCAAGAGAGTTTTAAAAAGAAGTCCACTAAGCACTGCTTAAAAAAAAGTAAGACCCCTCTCAGACCAGGGCCGCTTGAGCGTTAGCGGTAAAACCCCACTAATTTGCGGTGTTTTACTGCTCTTTATAGCGGCGCTATGGCGCTGCTATTCGGGCGGCAGCGGTGCGCTTTTAACCCCCCCACAAGGTGTTAAAAAGGGGTTAAAAGTGCCGGTTAGCGGCGCTCCTGAAGCAGTGTTCAGGCGCTTTGGGAGCGCTGCCCTATTGTTTTCAACGGGCAGGGGCGGTAGAGGAGTGGTAGAGGAGCGGTGAATTTTACCGTCCCGCAAGCGCACCGCCCCAGTGTGAAAGCACTCAGGCTTTCACACTGGGGTGTATTGGGAGGAATTTTTCAGTCGCTATTTTTAGCGCAAATGTGCCTGAAAAACGTTCTGGTGTGAAAGGGGTCTTAAATAGTTCAAAAAAACCCTTGGGATTCCAAAATGGATTCCGACATTTATTCAGCGATCAGAAATTTAAATGTCCACCGATTGCTGTATAAATGTCATTGGCAGTGAAGGGGTTCCCTGGGCGTGTTCTAACTGTGGGGGCGTTGGGCTACCATGGGCATGAGAGATCTAACTGATTCCAGTGACAGGGATCAGTAGATCACCCATGCCCGCACTGTCAGAATGGGGAACCGATGTGTTTACATTGGCGGTTCCCCGTTCTTTGCCTGTAGCCGCTCATCGCGGCTCGCCGGCGGACATCGGGTCCGCCCGAGCCGCGGGCACACTCCTCAGGAGTGCGGCGGGCGACGCGCCCCCTAGTGGCCATTTGCAGATCGCCGTCTTTTTACGGCGATTCGCGGCCAGCGTCCACACTGCCGCCGTAAATACACGGTAAGCAGTGTGGAACTGGTTAATGACTGTAGGAAAAAACTTCTGCAGCTAAAAACAGCAGCTGTAAAAACATCCAAAAACGTCCTGTGTGCATGAGGCCTTACATCTACTTACATCATGTATGAGTAATGCATACTTACATTGAGCCAAGTGAACCAATGTAAATAGGCAATACAAATAATTCCAGGAGTTCAGCTTTAACCACTTGCCGACCGCCGATCGGAGATTGACGGCGGCAAAGTGGCTCTGTAACGCAAAACGCCGTCATACGACGGCGGCTGCGATACAGAGATACTGTTCGGGGGGGGCCAGGGAGCGGGTGCGGCGGCTTCGATTGCCGCCGGCCACCCGCGATGCCCCCCCCCGGAGCGAATGAGCGGAGGTCCGTGTATGTAAACACGGACCTCCGCTCTGTGTGAGGGGGAAGGGAAGTGATCACAGCCTTCCTGTAAGTGAAGGCTGTGACCACTTCCTTTCCCCAGCTAGGCAAGTCCCCCTACAGTTAGAACACGCCCAGGGAACACAGTTAACCCTTAGAGCGCCCCCTGCAGGTTAACCCCTTCACTGCCAATGGCATTTACACAGTAATCAGTGCATTTTTATAGCACTGATCGCTGTATAAATGCCAATGGTCCCAAAAAAGTGTCAAAATGGTCCGACATGTCCGCTGAAATATCGCAGTACCGCTAAAAATCGCAGATCGCCGCCATT
>BLSH010479914.1:352799-363519 GCA_018402905.1 Glandirana rugosa
ACCTCTACTTGTAACGTCTATACAAATCGCAACTCAGACACACTACTGGTACACAAGGAGGTATCTAAGTTATTTCTTCACTCACATCGAGGAGTTCCTGTCCTTCACTCAATAAATGTCCTTGTGGTCGACTTTTAATTCCCTTTCTTCGAACCCTTTTTTTTCATGTGATGACGTCCATTCCAAATCTTTTAACCTTATATAAGGTTAAACCACAAACTCAAATAGATTGTACGAATTTAACCTGTATATCGGTGTCCCTTTCAGAATTGGTGAATTCCTGGCCTTCCTAAAGGTCGAAATCCTGGCCTCGGGAAAAACGCTAAGCCGCGACGCACAACGCCGCACGACCGCGCAATTGTCAGTTAAAGCGACGCAGCGCCGAATCGCAAAAAGGGCTCCGGTCCTAAAGCTGGAAATCCTTCCGGTCCTTAAGTGGTTAAGACTTTCCCTGTGGCTATATGTCCAATTTAAGCATGTTAGATAAACTCAAACACCAAATTGGAATATATTCCAATTTTCTAAACCTTACCTGCAGTAGTGTACTTTTTTTTCCCAAGCTTCTTTCCCTTAATTTTCAGCTGGTGTTCCTGTAAATAACTCACTTCCTGTCCTTGAGGAGCTACACTCACTTCTTTATTGAATCTATGGAGGAACACATGGTCATCACACAGACTCAACGCTAAACATATCTGCAATGTTCATCTCCAGTAGTGGTGAGCTTGGGATTGGGCTTGAGTACAGTCTGAGGCCTCATACACACGGGCGTCTGATAATAAATAAGCAAAACGTCGGGTCCGACGTTTTTGAAAAAATCGGCGTTTTTTTGCGGCGTTTTGCATGGGCGTTAGTGAGCGTCGGCGTCAATAGGCGTCATTTTAAAAAAATCAGTCCTCTGCTATTTTTCAACCTAAAAACGCTGGCGTCAAAAAACACTTGTTAACGCCGGTACGGCGTTAGCAAGCGTTAGTGAGCGTTTTGCCGATTGGCGTCAAAAAACGCCAAAACGCTACAGCTACAGAACGCGATGGTCCTGCGTTCTAAAAACAGCTCACTAACGCTGACGCCCTCTACTGCTCACAAACGCCGGCGTTTTTAGAGGGCTATTGAATAACATGGAGAGCTGCAAAAAACGCCTACAAACGCCGGCGTACAAAACGCCCGTGTGTATGAGGCCTGAATGTTCAGCAGAACCTGTAAGCAAGCTGTCACTACCGGGCCAATCAGCTTTGGGCAGCTGCACATACACAAAGTGTTGGTGATGCTTGTGACCCCATTACCCGAATATGACCAGATGGTCATAAATAATAGGTCAATGATCACCGCATCGAATGAAATGGTGAGCTACAATATATCAAATTTTGTGTTTGGGTTTTACATCTCCTTGCCAATTCGAGATATGAAAGGACCTGTGGGTTGACTTAGGTTGCTAGGTGTCCCCAGGTCCATAAAGCTGACAATTTAGGTGCCTACTTGTTGGTCTAGTTTATCATTACAGTATTAAAGTGGTTGTCAAGGGAAAAAAATAAAAAACACCTGCAAGACAAAGGCATAATGAGCTAGTATGCATCACATACTAGCTCATTATGAAATACTTACCTAAAGCCTCGTACACACGGGACGACGATCGTATGTACGATCGCCGCAAATCGTATGTTGGATAATGTAATTTGCATAGTGACTGCACTACACGATCGTACGACCACAGAAAGAACGTCCAGGTGCATGTAATTAGCATCCGGCCGTTCCTGACTTCTGAGCATGCGTGTTTTGCACAATACAACTTGTTGTACCAACTTCTCTGTACACACAATACAACGGTCGTATGAGAGCTTGTTGGTACGACCAAGTTTTCTAGTCTGCTCATACTACTCCCTTGTACGACCGTCGTATGTTCGACTGTTCTAATCGCGCATACGAACGATCGATATAGCATACAACGGTCGTTCGTACGACCTGTTGTATACGATCGTCGTCCCGTGTGTACGAGGCTTTAGATCGACGATGTTGCAGTGGTCCCCGAGCCCCGCTGTGACCAGCGTCATGTTGACTGTGTCTTCTTCCGGGATCGCAGGCTCCGGCCAATCACAGAGCAGACTCCAGCGCTTTCACTGGCTGGAGCCGCACTGGCATCACTCCCGCGTATGGGAGCCGTCGTTTACGGCACACTTAGTGAAGAAACGGCCAAGTTGGGCTGTTGCTGCACTGCACGTGTCGATGCCATTGGCACATGCTTCTACACTGAATATCTCTTAAACCGTGCAGGTTTAGGAGATATGCAGGGAACCTACAGGTAAGCCTTATTATAGGCTTACCTGTAGGTTAAAGTGGTTGTCAAGAGTTGACAACCACTTTAAGGAATCCCTAAAACCTGCCATCAATCTGACAACTTCAGGAGCCTCCACAGCAATTTAGTTTTCCTATTGCACTCCACTGGACCAGGTCTTACAGACAGGAACCTTCTCCACCTGGTCCTAAAGCCATCCATAGACATTTAGAATCTCGGCCAGTTCAGCAAGGCCTGTCCAAGATTCAAACCATGTATGGGCATGTATGATTGTACCCAAGTTGATCAATCAAGCAGCCTGTCAGATTTTTCATGTGATTATTGCCAACAGCTATGGCTGCTAGCAAGAATCATTGTGTGTTCTCCTGGCCGGATGACTCCCCCTGCTGGAAGAACACAATGGCTCCACAGGAGGGATTCCCCCATCATCTGACTGTGTTGATGGGGGAATCAAGTGATTTAAATCACACCTTCTATGATCAGCTTTACTATTAGCTCATGATGTTGTGTTGACCATCAAAGTGATGGGCCAATAGTAAGGCACAAAGGTGGCCAAAGGTGAAGCTTGTCTTTCAACAATGGGAGCATATCAGAGAACCTCACAATTTAGGACTTTACAGATTAGGAAATAATGGGACCCTAGTCAAGATAGCAGCTTTACCCTCCCCCACCTTCATTCCTTTGAAGGGAATTGATAAGGGCTGCATTAGACATAGAGAAGCTGCTCCATTTGCATTGTCTCTACTGCCATACGCCCCTGTTCTGGCCGCATGCCAAACTCCGCAGAATGCCAAACCCGTGTCAGTTTTGTCTTTTTAAACCATGATTATAACTTCCTAATTGTGACGAATTCCTGTTTGGTGAAAACACTGGCAGCGGACTACAGTCCGGTACCTGGAGATGTTCCTTTACAGGGAGATGTTCCTGTGTTAGGATCACAGCAGCTAACGGGGACAAACTTGTCTCCGCCTAGGAGGCGGCCATTTTCTTGGTTAGTATATGAGAGGAGTATAAACCTCTGCTCATATACCATGCACTGGACTATAGTAGGGTTGCCACCTCATCCCTTTAAACCCGAACACATATGAATTATACAAGTTCTGAGGCTAATTAAATGCAGATAAGTCACCAAGTGAATTTAATTACCACCATAATCAGCCACAGAACCTGTGTAATTCATATGTGTTCGGGTTTAAAGGGATGAGGTGGCAACCCTAGACTATAGTCCGTTGCTGCTGTTTTTTAAAATCACCTATTGCTGAACATAAACAGAAATTTGTCATGATTAGGACATTATGATGGTTTAAAGCAACTGGAAGTGACAGGGGTTTGGTATTCTGCGGAGTTTGGTATTTGGGCAGTAAACCTCATCAGACATCAATACCTAGCTTGCATGCATGAAATATACAATATCTGATGCTTGGTCCACTTTGTGGCTTGTTAACGCCAGTGGGCGCACTTATCGCATGCAATATTACAGTGCATTCCACTGTTTTATTTTTCTTCTTAAACTTTATTTTAGAGCTTTCTTTTGGTGGTATTTGATCACCTCTGCGTCATTTCTGATCACCGCTATAAACAAGCAAAGAGCTACAATTCTGCAAATAAAAACAATATTTCTTACTTTTTGCTGTAATACATATCCAAAAAAATATATAAAAAAACAATTTATTTATCAGTTTGGCTGATAAGTATTCTTCCTCATATTTTTGATAAAGAAAAATCGCAATCGGCATATATTGATTGTTTTGCGCAAAAGTTGCAGTGTTTACGAATGATGAGAATTAATTTATGGGGTTTTTATTTTTATTTTTTTACTAGTAATGGCGGCGATCTGCAATGTTTAGCGGGACTGTGACATTGCGGTGGACATGTTGGACACTTTTGACACTTTTTTGGGACCATTGGCATTTATACAGCGATCAGTGCTATGAAAATGCACTGATTACTGTATAAATGTCACTGGCAGGGAAGGGGTTAACACTAGGGGGCAATCAAAGGGTTAACTGTGTTCCCTGGGAGGTGTTGCTAACTGTGTGGGGGCTGAACTGACTGGGGGAGGAGAGTGATCGCTGCTCCCATATCTGTATATGGGACTTGACGGCGGCAAGATTGCGGATATGGGGGCGGCGAGATCGCGGATATGGGGGCACGCTGTGTAGCCAGGGAGCTGGTAGGGCGGACTCGATGTCCGCTGGCTAACCACGATCCTATGAAGCATGTGATCACCCTCCTTCTTCCCTGCCTGAACGGAGATCCGTGTGTTTACACATATGGATCCCCGTTCTGTCACTGCGGGGGAGCAATCGCAGGTAGCCGGCGGACCCTGGCTCCCCTGCTACACTGTGAGGGTGCAAGCATGCCTCCGGCGGCGCGCGCCCATGATCCGTGATCTCGCAGCCGCCGACAGGTGACGGCGGTTTGCGAAATCGAACCAAGATGCCACCGCCAAGCCACGGCGGGCGGTCGGCAACTGGTTAAAGAACAAAAATGCATTCATTATTTCTTTATATTCAGCGATAATGAATAGTCGGAAAGAACGAAAATACAAAAAACAAAATTATCCGAATGTAATCGATTCGTTAAACTCGTAGGTTGAATGTTTTTTTTTTTTGTTTTTTCGGATTTTCATATTTGCGTTCTTTCGTATTTTCGTTCTTTATGACAATTCCTTTTTGTACACATTCGTTTTTCGTTCAGACGAATTTAGTCTGAAAATCAAATCCCTTTCCTTAAACTTCAACTTATTTGTCAAATAACTCTATTTGTGGCAGTGCGTCATGATGCATAATAGTGCGTCGAAACGCGATGTGCTGCTCAAAAATCCTATTTTTTTTTTTTGGTGGCACATCATTGCCAAACGAAGCAAACGTGTCAAAGAGCCCTTAGGCTAGATTCAGGAATATGCAATTAGGGGACCTCCAGCTGTTGCACAACTACAAGTCCCATCATGCTTCTGCCTCTGAGTGTCAAGCTTGTGGCTGTCAAGAGTCTTGCTATGCCTCATGGGATTTGTAGTTCTGCAACATCTGGAGGTCCACTAATTGCATATCCCTGGGCTAGATATTTCTCATTTATAAATATTTTTTATACAAGTGTTTGTTGTTTATTAAACAATTTATGTTACAGTATGTGGAGCATGCACAATAGAAATGTTTATATTATCTTTTATGTAACTGTATTGAGTTAAGTAGGGGCTGCTGCATTGCTACACTTTTCTATGGAAGAGAAAGTGATCCAGAGGAGAGGGGGAAGAGTCATTCAGAAGGGGGGGAGGGGTCCAATCCTGTAGTCTGCATGCAGGCAGAGCCCTCCCCACTTCTCCTTGTCTCTCCCTGCACCCTCTCTAGTCCCACAGGCTCCTCCAACTCCAGCACAGAAAGCAGGAGGAGCAGAGAGAAGATCTGTTACATTGTATCACACACAGGATATATAAGATGGTTGGGATCCCAGGATCATTTCAGTGTAAGTATTGATTCCTATTATCACTTGTTGGCAGCAGTGGGAGGGCAGGCTTGTCCTCTTCTTCCATGTTGTTGGAAGGGGCAGCAGATGCCTAGCAAGCTCCCTACACTGATCCCTTGCTATACAGACTGTGTTGATGTTTTGCACTTTGTGTATGTTGTAACTGCTTGTTGCACATCAAGGGCCTGCAACGCCAAAGGGGTCCTAAAACGTACTAAAAAATGTTCTATCCATGCATCGCTGATAATTGTATCCCGGACGGTCCTGGGTTTTGAGTTTGTCCCACAAAATGCTCCTTTTTAGGAATGTCCTTGTTTCTCTGAACTGACCTTTCGTATTCTTGTGGACCGAATATTTATGAATGTCGTTTTAGCCCTTTAAGTTGATGTTCCTAAATCAGCCTTTCTCCACCAGGGTTTGTGGAACCTGGGGGGGTTCCTACAGAGGTTTCTATGGGATTCTTGAGCTGTGGTTGCTTGAGGGTGCCTGCATAGTTATGGGGTCAACGCCACTTGAAAGAGCCAGCGACACAACTCTAATAACCTTTGTAGCTGTTTCTAAGGGGGCTTTCTGATCATTGTTGTAAGAAAGTCATTCTTCCCACTGGCCCCCCAAAAAATTGTTTTTTTTTTTTTTTGCAGGGGTTCCCCTAGACCAGGGTTCCTCCAGAGGTTGCTAGGGGTTCCTTGAGCAATGGTCAATTTCTACCTCTTAGATACATTCCCAATGACATTATTGATCTTTTTAGCTATCTGTAAGGGGGTAATTCTTCTCAATGACCACAAGTGTAAGGAGCATTCTTCCCACTGGCCCCCAAAAAAATTGTTTGTTTTTTTTGCAGGGGTTCCCCTAGACCAGGGTTCCTCCAGAGGTTGCTAGGGGTTCCTTGAGCAATGGTCAATTTCTACCTCTCAGATAAATTCCCAATGAGATTATTGATCTTTTTAGCTATCTGTAAGGGGGTAATTCTTCCCAATGACCACAAGTGTAAGGAGCATTCTTCCCATTGACCATCACACTAATGTATCATGAGTTGTAGATTTTTAATTTTTAGCAGGGGTTCCCTGAGACCGGAGAATTATTTCAAGGGTTCCTCTGTGTTGAAAAGGTTGAGAAAAACTGCCCTAGACCCAGAAAAAGATTTATAAATGTCATGTTAGTCCTTTAGGTTTATATTTCTAAATCAGCCTTTCTCCACCAGGGTTCGTGGAACCTGGGGGGGTTCCTACAGAGGTTTCTATGGGATTCTTGAGCTGTGGTTGCTTGAGGGTGCCTGCTTATGGGGTCAACGCCACTTGAAAGAGCCAGCGACACAACTCAACCTTTGTAGCTGTTTCTAAGGGGGCTTTCTGATCACTGTTGTAAGAAAGGCATTCTTCCTACTGGCCCCCAAAGAATTGTTTTTTGTTTTTGTTTGCAGGGGTTCCCCTAGACCAGGGTTCCTCCAGAGGTTGCAAGGGATTCCTTGAGCAATGGTCAATTTCTACCTCTAAAGCCTTGTACACACGGGACGACGATCATACGTACGATCGTCTCAAATCGTATGTTGGCTGTTGTATCTAGCATACTGACTGCACTACACGATCGTACGACCAAAGAAAGAACGTTCAGGTGCATGTAATTAGCATCCGGCCCTTCCTGACTTCTGAGCCTGCGTGTTTTGCACAGTACAACACACGATACAACGGTCGTATGACCACTTGTTGGTACGACCAAGTTTTCTAGTTTGCTCATACAACTCGTCGTATGTCGGATGTTCTAATCGCGCGTACGAATGATCTATTTCGCATGCAATGGTCGTTCGTACGACCTGTTGTATACGATTGTCATCCCGTGTGTACGAGGCTTTAGATAAATTCCCAATGACATCATTGATCTTTTTAGCTATCTGAAAGGGGGTAATTCTTCCCAATGACCACAAGTGTAAGGAGCATTCTTCCCATTGACCAGCACACTAATGTATCATGAGTTGTAGATGTTTAATTTTTAGCAGGGGTTCCCCGAGACCGGAGAATTATTTCAAGGGTTCCTCAGTGTTGAAAAGGTTGAGAAAAACTGCCCTAGACCCAGAAAAAGATTTATAAATGTCATGTTAGTCCTTTAAGTTTATATTTCTAAATCGGCCTTTCTCAACCAAGGTTCTGTGGAACCTAGGGGTTCCTCCAGAGGTTGCTACGGGATTCTTTAGCTGTGGTTGTTTGGTTTTCAGTTGAGGGTGCCTGCACAGTTATGGGGTCATCTGCACCTGAGAGAGCCAGCGACACAACACCAGTAATCTTTGATGTTGTTTCTAAGGGGGCTTCCTGATCACTGTTGTAAGGGGGGGGGGGGGGGTATTCTTTCTGCTGGCCACCAAAGAATTGGCTTTTGCAGGGGGTCCCCTAGCCCTGAAAAAGATTTATAAATGTCATTGTAGCCCTTTTAAGTTGATATTTCTAAATCAGCCTTTCTCAACCAGGGTTACGTGGAACCTGGGGGTTCCTCCAGAGGTTGCTAGGGGATACATGAGCTGTGGTTGCTTGATTTTCACTTGAGGGTACCTGCATAGTTCTGGGGTCAATGCCACTTTGAAGAGCCTATGACACAACCATTAATAATATTTGTAGCTGTTTCTAAGGTGGCATTCTGATCACTGTTGTAAAGCGGGCATTCTTCTGGCCACTAAAGAATTGGCGTTGGCAGGGGTTCCCCTAGACCTGAAAAGATTTCACAAGTCTCTTGGAGTAAAATAAAGGTTGGGAAAGGCAGGTCTGGATTCTCTAACAAGCATGGATCAGAATTGTATACCAGCAGTCCTTGTGAACCAGGGTTCTGTGAAACCCAAGGGTTCTTCCAGATGTTGCTAGGTGTTCTCTGAGCTGTTCTTGCTTGACTTCCAACTTTAGGGTTTCTACATAGCTCTGAAGTGAATGCCACTTGAAAGAGTCAGCAGTACAACACCAGTAATCTTTTAGCCTGTTTTTAAGGTGCAGCCTGACCACCACTGCAAGGGGGGCATTTTTCTGACCGGTCAGCAAAGAACTCGTTTTAGAAGGGGGGGACCCCTAAAACTAGTTCTTTGCTGACCTAGACCTCAGAGTTTTTTAAAGAGATATCCTGGGGTAGAAATGTTGGGAAAGGCTGGTCTAGATCATACGCATGAAACAGAAGTCTGTAGAGCAGTCTTTCTCAGCCGGGGTTTCGTGGAACCCTCCAGTGGTTACTTGAGCTGTGGTTACTTGACTTCCCATGTGAGGGTGCCTGCATAGTTCTGGGCCAATGCCACTTGAAAGAGCCAGCAGCTCAATTCCAATACATGTTTTAGCTGTTTCTAAGGTTGGCCACCCCACTATGAGGGCACATTCTTCTCACTGGCCACCATTGGTTTTAGCAGGGGTTCCCCTAGATCTGAAAATTATTTTAAGGCTTCCTCTGTGGTAAAAGTATATACAGCAGCCTTTCTCAACCAGGGTGCCATGGGTTCTAGATCAGGGGTCTACAAACTTTCTAAGCAAAGGGCCAGTTTACTGTCCTTTAGACTTTAGGGGGGATGGACCATGGCCATTTGGAGTACAACATGTCCCAGCATCAATTGGAGCAAACAATCCCCCATCAATCCCTCATCGCCTCCTCTCATACTCGCCTCCAAGACTTCTCCCGAGCCTCTCCCATCCTCTGGAACTCCCTACCCAATCTGTCAGACTGTCCCCAAATCTATCCACCTTCAGGCGATCCCTGAAAACTTTTCTCTTCAAGGAAGCCTATCCTGCCACCACCTAACAACTACACTCCTTATTTTCTCAATCAGCTTATCCCCCGCAGTTATTGCCCTTTTGTATCATTTAACCCTCCCTCCTAGATTGTAAGCTCTAACGAGCAGGGCCCTCTGATTCCTCCTGTATAGAATTGTATTGTAATTGTACTGTCTGCCCTAATATTGTAAAGCGCTGTGAAAACTGTCAGCGCTATATATCCTGTAAATCCTGTATAATCTGGCGCGAAATATCCTATAAATCCTGTATAATAATAATAATAATCATTGGTGTCAGTGGGAGAAATTGTACCCCATTGTTGGTGTCACTGGGAGGAATTGCCCCCATTGTTGGTGTCATTGGGAGGAATTGTCCCCCATTGTTGGTGTCATTGGGAGGAATTGTGCCCCATTGTTGGTGTCATTGGGAGGAATTGTGTTCCATCGTTGGTATAATTGGGCCCCATTGTTGGTGTCATGTGGTAGAACTGTGCCTGATTATTGATGTAATTGGTATTAATTGTGCCAACATTGTTGGTGTCATTGGGAGGAATTGTTCCCTTCATTGGTGCCAGTGAATAAAATAGTGCTTCAGGAGTTGGATAAAAGCAAACAAAGGAAGACCAGTTTGTAGATCACTGTTCTAGGTCCTCAAATAAGTATGAGACATATACATCACCAAAAGTATTGTGACGCCTACCATTACACGCACATGAACTTTAATGGCATCCCAGTCTTAGTCTGTAGGGTTCAATATTGAGTTGCCCCACCCTTTGCAGTTATAACAGCTTCAACTCTTCTGGGAAGGCTGTCCACAAGGCTTAGGAGTGTCTATGGGAATGTTAGATCATTGTTCCAGAAGCGCATTTGTGAGGTCAGGCACTGATGTGGATGAGAAGGCCTGGCTTGCAATCGCCCCTCTAATTAATTCCAGAGGTGTTCTATTGGGTTGAGGTCAGGACTCTGTGCAGGCCAATCAAGTTCCTCCACCCCAGACTTGCTCATCCATATCTTCATGGACCTTGCTTTGTGCACTGGTCCAAATCATTTGGTGGAGGGGGATTATGGTGTGGGGTTGTTTTTCAGGGGTTGGGCTTGGCCCCTTAGTTCCAGTGAAGGGAACTCTAAAGGCGTCAGCACACCAAGACATTTTGGACAATTTCATGCTCCCAACTTTGTGGGAAGAGTTTGGGGATGGCCCCTTCCTGTTCCAACATGACTGCGCACCACTGCACAAA
>BLSH010479914.1:372420-382868 GCA_018402905.1 Glandirana rugosa
AGTAGACGCCTTACCGACTTAAACCTATAAATATATTTCTTAAGGGAACTTTGAGACCTCGGGCCCCACATCAAACCTTCGATCTGTCAGACCGAGGTTTCTTCATAGGGATTTTGCTCAACTATAAAAAATGGACGAGCGTGTGTACGCAGCGTGTACACATGCCGCTATTGCTGTTTGTGTACAGCCCTTTGAACGTTTGAGCATTGTGCAAAGAGCAAATTTTTTTTTTCTTTTTAAAGAAGTTCCTTTTAGATAAATATGCGCCCAGCCAAAAACAGACAAATTTTTTCTTCTTTTTTTTTTTTTTGGAGATTAGTTACCGCTATAGATTACAGGCCGAGACTCCATTGATTAGAGGTTTTTTTTTTTTTTCTTCTTTTTTAAACAGACAAAAACCGACCCGCGTATAAATAGATTTTCCTTGAAGAAATTTTTCTTTTTTTTTTAAACGAGAAACGTGTTACGAGTTTGCAAGTTTCCCGACATGTGTTTGTCGTTATCGCCGTACACATGTGCGACGCATGTGTGCGAGCAGGTAAAAAATATCAACTCGTTTTAGGGATACTTCTTTGGAGCCAGACTGTCTAGCTTCCAAACTACACCCCGGGCTCCAGAGTTTCAAGGGAATTCTTTATATAAATATCCAAATTCAGCCATTCCGCAGATGAAAAGACCACTGTCCAAGTCACGTCGTATTTTTTTTTTTCACAAACTGATAGCGAGATCTGTTTGAAGAAGATCTGTTAGAAAAGGCAAAAATTGCAATATATAGGATCAAAATGCCTCGAAATTCCTCAATGACCACAAATGTTAAATCAAATATATATCATATAAATATATAATAAATATTCACAAAAGTCCAAAAGAAGAAGTGACATCATCACTGTGCTGTACATAGCCTGTGCAGTGAGCAAAGCTGTAGGAGGGGCCTAGCAGGTTCCACTCACTACAGGAGGGGGCGGAGACAAGACCAGTCATCCTGTATAAAGAGAGAGGGCAGCAGTGACCGGTCTTTATTACAGGAAGTTCCTGCACGCGGTAATTACTGCACAGATCTGGAATAAGTATACAAAGCACACCAAAATTCTAGGAAGAATACACACTCTTGTATTTAGACAATATTTGCTTATCCTGGAGTTCAGTTTTAAAGTGTTACTGAACCCAGGACCCTGCGTTCACTATATCTGGTCTCCCACAGTACACAGAACATAAAAATGCAATTATATTCGTAAATGTAAACTGTTATATACTGCTGATGAGAAAAGGTATTTAACAGTCTTGTGACTTCTATCATTGTCTGGTTAAAGCTTGAGTTTTCATTTTCCTCTAAGGTTGCATGACCCCTGACCCTCTGTCTGGACAATGCTGATTGGCCCTGTGCTGATCGCATGCACCACCCACAAAAAACCCTCTAGCAATACACACCAAACTGATCATGTGCAGAGTGCCCCGAAGGCTCTGTACTATCATGAGGTGAATTGGGGACAGCAAAAGAAGGGGAGAATCAGAGAAGACAGGATCAAACAGCCTTTTTACACAATGTAGAGGATTAACCCCATAGGTTCCACAGTGAGTATAACAAGTATGCTTTACTGCATATACAGACTGATTTTACTGTTGTGGTTTTAGTAACACTTTTTAAAGTTAAATAGTTGCATATAAATGTGAAAACCCTACACCAGAGTCAAGCCAATGACCTTTCTCTTCTTCGCTGCAGCTAAGCAGCACAGCACAGCTTGGTCACTGCTCCGCCCCCAGTGCTGTTAAATGGACAATGAAGGAGCTTCAGCAAACTGATAAGTTTGTCACTCTTCTCTCTCCTTCTCTCAGGAACCTTTCAGTGTTAAGCCGGCCATAGATGATGCGATTTTCTTCATCAGTGTTGATGGGGGAATCCCTACCACCGAGCCATTGTGTTCTCCCGGCAGAAGTGAATATAGCTGCTGGAAATAATTGCATTAAAAATCCGACAGGATGGTTGTACCCAAGTTGATTGATCGATCGATACAATTGGCCTGCCCATACATGGTTAAATTTCAGCCAGTCCCTGCTGAACTGGCCAAGGTTCCAGCTGTCTGGGGCTGGCTTTAGATTTAACAGCACTTTTCAATGCAGTAGGGTCTAAATTTGCTTGAGCTGCCTCTTCCAGTCTAGGTTCTGCTGTGCAAGGAATAAAAGAAAAAAAAAGATATGTTAAAAGAGAAGTTGAGGGTTTATTTGAATCATACTTAGTTAGGTGGATGCAGCAGTGGTCCCCCGCCGGCTCTAAGGCTGAGAACTGAGCAATCAAACACCATTGATCGCTCGGTTCTTAGTGCTCCATGAGCAGAGAGCTGCAGACTGTCAGTCACCGGCTCTCTGCTCTGCGCTTCAGTCCGCTCTCTGCTGAAAGCGGGTCACAGGAATGCAGAACAAACTGCATTCCTGTGATCCATAGGAGAAGCACAGCCAACTGAGCTTTGGCTGTACTTCTCCATTACAGTGCTTATAATGACTGCTTTTTTTAAGTTTTCGTTATATTTTATAGAATACCTAGCTGGATTCAAGCTTTAAGCTGTTATGTGAAACCACCCCTCTTGATATTAAATTGCCATCATCCTCTGGACACCAGCTGGAATTCCAAAACAGGGTCACGGTGGGAGTTCACGCACTTAATGCTGAAATGAAAGACAAGAGACAGAGCACGACTGATTGACATAAAATAACATCTGCAGTATATCTACATTTTTGTCATATTTTATACACTGGCAGTGGGTAGGGGAGGTGTTTAGGTTGATCAGTTCATAAATACATTTAGGAGGCAGAGTCACTAAAACTAATTTATAGTTAAATAAAAATATTAAAGCTATGCATTGCATACTCCCTAGCTTGTTGGTATTAGCAGTTGGTGGCGATCCCAAGATGGAAGCAAGGAAGTGGCATCTGGGTAGGGCTGGTTCATCACCAATAATGACCTGCTCTACAAAGCTCCATCACACCTCCCTTATCTATATCATGTTGTCATCTATGCATCAGCAACCATACTATTAATGGCAAAGTTACAGGCTCATTTAAATGCCTGCCCCTACAACACCAACCCCCCCTCCCGTCAGTTTGATTTGATCCATAGGCTGGCGATCATCCCTACAGGTGTCAAGTCTATTTAGTGATCCTGTGGCTAACTACTGTATCATTGCGATAGGTGTTCAATATCTTTAGTGATGACGTGGCTGGAAATCAACTCTATGGGTGTCAGGTTTCTTTAGGGATCCTGTGGCTGGCAATCATCCCTACTGGTGTCAAGTCTATTTAGCAATCCAGAGGCTGGCAATCATCCCTACAGGTGTCAAGTCTCTTTAGTGATCCTGTGGCTAACTACTGTATCATTGCGATGGGTGTTCAATATCTTTAGTGATGACGTGGCTGGAAATCAACTCTATGGGTATCAGGTTTCTTTTGGGATCCTGTGGCTGGCATTCTTCCCTACAGGTGTCAAGTCTTTAGCGATCCCATGGCTAACAATCATCACTATGGGTGTCAAGTCCCTTTAACAACCCTGTGAGTAACTATCATGCTTATGTGTTTTGAATCTCTTGATGATGGCGTGGCTGGCAATCTTCCATATAGGGGTTGGGCTTATTTAGGGATGTGTGGCTGGAAATCATCCCTACGGGTTTTTAATGTCTTTCACAATTTCATGGCTAGAGATCATCCCTACGTGTATCATGTTTCTTTAGCCATCCCTTGGCTGGTGATCATCCCAACAGGTGTCCAGTCTCCTTTGTTATCCCATGGTTGGCAATCATCCCTTCAGGTGTTGGGTTTCTTTAGCGATCCCGTGGTTGAAGATTATCCCTACAGGTGTCAAGTCTTTGGAGATCTCATGACTGGCGATCACTGCTATGGGTATCAAGTATCTTTAGTAATCCCATGGTTGACAATCGTCCCTACGGAAGTTGGGTTTCTTTAGCGATCCTATGGTTGAAAATTATCCCTACAGGTGTCTAGTTTTTAGAGATCCTGTGACTGGCAATCATCCCTACAGGTGTCACGTCTTTATCGATCCCATGGCTAGCCATCATCCCAACAGGTGTCAAGTCTCTTTCGCGATCCCATGGCTAAAAATTATTGCTATAGGTGTCAAGTCTCTTTAGTAAACCCATGGTTGATAATCATCCCTAATGATGTTGGGTTTCTTTGGCAATCCCATGGTTGAAGATTGTCCCTACAGGTGTCAAGTCTTTAGAGATCCCATGACAGGCGATCATGGCTATGGGTGTGAAGTATCTCTAGTAATCCCATGGTTGGCAATCATGCCTACGGAAGTTGGGTTTCTTTAGCGATCCTGTGGTTGAAAGTTATCCCCACAGGTGTCTAGTTTTTAGAGATCCTGTGACTGGCAATCATTCTTACAGGTGTTACGTCTTGGCTAAAAATTATTCCTACAGGTGTCAAGTCTCTTTAGTGAACCCATGGTTGACAATCATCCCAAATGATGTTGGGTTTCTTTAGCAATCCCATGGTTGAAGATTGTCCCTACAAGTGTCAAGTCTTTAGAGATCCCATGACTGGCAATCATCATTATGGGTGTCAAGTAACTTTAGCGACCACATGGAAAATGATCATTCCTATGAGAGTTAAGTCTGTTTAGCGATCTTGTGGCTGACGAACATCCCTACAGGTTTCAACTCTCTCTAGAGATTTTGTGACTACTGATCATTCCTATGGTTGTCCAGTCTTTTTAGCGATCCTGTGCTTGGCGATCATCCCTACAGGTTTCAACTCTCTCTAGAGATTTTGTGACTACTGGTCATTCCTACCGTTGTCCAGTCTTTTTAGCGATCCTGTGCCTGGCGATCATCCCTACAGGTGTAAACTCTCTAGCAATCTGTAACTGAAGATTATCCCTATGAGTGTTACGTCTCTTCAGCGTTCCCATGGCTGGTGATCATCCCAAGTCTGGCGATTTGGCCTCCAACATCAGTATTGCTAGTGTGACATGGTGCATAAACTTCAAATTTTCCTTTGCAGTTTACCATTTGTTTTTTGTATGTAATAGATGCATGTAATTTTACTATGAAAAGAACCTGCTGACAGCTCGTCATTCAATTTCCCAGCGGCTTCATTGTACGCGGCCTCTGGGTGTGTGTGAACAGCCAGGTGTGTGCTGGGACCCAGCAGGTGTGTCCCCACACTCTTACACCTGGGCTTCCTTCTGCTTTTCCCACCAGGTGCATGAGGCTCTGCATGACCACAGGCTATATGGGAGGGGGGGTTACATAAAGATCTATAGAAAGATATGCCGCTGTTCGTTTTGCCAGCCCTTGCCATGGGGATACAAAATCGCTCCATATCTCTATCTGCATCTCTGCTCCTTTTCTTTGTCATACACCCCTCCTTTCTTTTCGGAGGAACAGTTGTGTTTATAGTTTAACAGAGAGAAGAAAGGAATTTTATTTTAGCCAGATGCACTTTTCTAAGGGAAAGCCATCCCAGTATTTATATGTTAACAGCCTACTCAGCTGGGTGACAAAACATTTCCTTCTTGCAACGAGGGGCCTTTTGTGTGGCTAATGACCCCTCCCAGAGTCCTTTGCAGCAAGCTGCCTATTAGCTGGCTTAGTAATGTGGTTTGAGAACACAAAGGCAGCACTCCATGCTCGCAGATCAGCTGCAAACAATTCTATTCGGAAGAATGAATTTGGCTTATTTACTTTTCATTTCTCAATGACAGTCGCTGGGTAAAATGTATAAATTTTGTGTTATAATTCTCAATTGCTTTTCAAGTGCAACATTTTCCCCAAGGGGATTCCGTCTTTACTACCAGAATATTCATATATTTGTACAGTTATACCTTACACCAGTGTTTCTTGAGTTGGTGCTATGGTGGTGAAGGTTTTAGTTTTTCGTAGACCCTCACCGCCATAGGAAGACCTTCCTATGGTCTTCCTATATTAGTTTTTCGTAGACCTTCAGCGTCATAGGAAGACCTTCCTATGGTCTTCCTATATTTTAGTTTTTCGTAGACCTTCAGCACCATAGGAAGATCTTCCTATGGTCTTCCAATATTTTAGTTTTTCGTAGACCTTCACCGCCACAGGAAGACCTTCCTATGGTCTTGCTATATTTTAGTTTTTCGTAGACCTTCACTGCCACAGGAAGACCTTCCTATGGTCTTCCTATGTTTTAGTTTTTCATAGACCTTCAGCGTCATAGGAAGACCTTCTTATGGTCTTCCTATATTTTAGTTTTTCGTAGACCTTCAGCGCCATAGGAAGACCTTCCTATGGTCTGCCTATATTTTAGTTTTTCATAGACCTTCACCGCCACAGGAAGACCTTCCTATGGTCTTCCTATATTTTAGTTTTTCGTAGACCTTCACCACCATAGGAAGACCTTCCTATGGTCTTCCTATATTTTAGTTTTTCGTAGATCTTCAGCGCCACAGGAAGACCTTCCTCTGGTCTTCCTATATTTTAGTTTTTCGTAGACCTTCAGCATCATAGGAAGACCTTCTTCCTATGGTCTTCCTATATTTTAGTTTTTCGTAGACCTTCAGCGCCATAGGAAGACCTTCCTATGGTCTTCCTATATTTTAGTTTTTCGTAGACCTCTAGAAAGGCCCAGTCACACAGTAACGTACTGTAGAACGTTAAAGTGCAACCCCAGCTGGAAAAAAAAAACAATACTGCCTCCATCCTCCCCATAAACAATCGCTAAACCATTTTTTAAAATCTTCTAAAAACAGTTAAAAGTGCTCCTTGTTCCCATAATCTTCCACCCCACTGTTTATGATAAATGGTCTTCTGAAATTTCTCTAGGTTCCAGTCTCTAATCTTGACCATCCTTTGTGTTCACATCTGCATTGTACCAAGTGCAGCATCAGCCTTCACGTCATCAGGGTGGGACCTGCTAGAAGAACCCACTTACATTCTACCATGGAAGATCAGGCTGGCCAACGTGGATTGGGCTCCATTCACACCTAAAGCCTAGTACACATCGGCCAATTCAGCCCGTGTGTACGGCAGCCGGACCGACAGAAGCCAGTCGTTCAGCTGGCTTCTGTCGAAGGGGCATGACCAAAAAAGGTCTGTCGCCCGGTTCCCGTTCAGAACTGAGCTGTCCCCCTGTCAGAACACAATAGCTCAGCAGGAGAGATCGCTGTACTAACATCAGATTTTTAGTACAGTGGCTCCAACCTGAGCTGTCAGTAGTGTGCTTAAACCTTAACGGATGCATGTTGTGCTTGCAGTGCCATCCAAACATAGCAAGCAGACACACATTAAAATGAGCAACACTGAACTCCTAAAAAGGTATAAGACACTCCCAGCAGATTCCAACCCCCACGCATGCATCTCTCCTGTGTCACAGTAACTCTGAGCTTTGTGATGCTGCACAAAGTAGGAGATATGTCCAGGGGTTTGAGCAGGACCCGTCCTACCATGGGTCCCAGTATGTCCATTGGACCCAGGCAGCACTTTGAAGGGGGCAGCACATCGAACCATGGCTGCCTCTCCTTCTCTTATATTTACTCAGCAAATTGACGACCAAGATTTTTTTTTTCCAGCAGTTTCCTGTGTCATGATGACAACTGCCCCCCGGGCTGTTCCGCCTGCCCCTATACTACCCAAGCCCGCCTCTATATTGCCTGTCTATATACTACCCTAGCCTTTCTATACACTACCCTAGTGTGCCCATTTACTACCCTAGCCTGCCCCTATACTACCCTAACCTGTCTATATACTACCCTAGCCCGCCCCTATAATGCCATAGCCCACCCCTTGGAATTGAACATCATGGTATGTGATATAATTTTGCATGTAGACAAGGTTCTGTTGCATGTAAATATGACTTCCTGATAAATTTAATTTTGGTTTTAATTATCATGATATAAAATAATGGATGTGGGGGGCATTTTGGTAGGCGTGATTTTATTTTTTATTTTTTTGGGGGGGGGGCATTTCATTCTTGGACCCAGGCAGCACAATGTCTTGGGCCAGCCCTGGGTTTGATAGCTCGCTCCTGTGGCGATGGTGGTGAGCAGTAACGGCTGGAATTTTTAGCAATGTTCTAGCAACAAGGCAGAATGGGGTGATGTACTCTCTAGGAGTTTTTCAGACAGACTCTGTGTGGTACGTAATTGGCCTACACCTATAGCAAGGGCATTATCCAATTTTATTTAAAGCTGCATGGTTTGTTTTTATCTACAGACGTCCCACCTTCCTGCATAGGCAGGTTTTTTTTTTTTTTGTTTTTTTTTTTTTATAAAGGTGAACTAACCCTTTAATTTGGGAAAAAGTAATTTTGACAGCCAACATTAAGGTTGTGTTCACACTAGTGCGAATTGGATGCCGATTTCCTTCCATCCGCATGTCAGGAGCCTTCTCTATGGAGCCGGTTCACACATCTCTGGAGCGGCTCCGGTGCGTCTTCTGGTCCCTTTCAGGTCCTAATTCAGCCGAAAATTCGGGCTGAAATTGGACGTGAAACGGTGACGCACCGGACATCTGCTGGGAGCCGCTCGGTGCTGCGGTGTGAACCCAGCCTTAATCCTCCAAATCCTGCATTGTGATATTTCCCTATAGAGCAGCTATGTGGGAGGCCTATCATGCTGGTCATATATGGTTCCACTTTAGAAAGTGATACAGTATAACCTCCATAATTGCTAGACAAGCCACTTTGTAATAAAAAGCACTCCAATATCACTCAAAGTGAAATGAATGCGTGCCACTTGTAATGATCTTCTCTCCATGTAAATGGTTCAAACAAAAGGATGCCTTTTGTTTTATTCTACAGATTTATAAGCACCACATCCTCCACTTACAGATTCTGAACAACCTTTTCTTGTCATAAGTAAGAATTGATTGCTTAAGCCCCCCGGTCACACCGGTATGACTTCAGGTACGACATGCGATTTACAAATTGTACCTGAAGTAGCATCTAATGTGTTTCTATGGCAGTATCTTAATCATAGGTGTGCGCAGCCTATTGCACACGCGTGTATTTATACTGACAGTTCCAGTCGTTTTTATTTTTTTTTTTCCAATTTTTTTAGGAGCCCCATTAGGGTAAGGTGACCAGACGTCCCCGGTTTCAGGGGACAATCCCCGGACAAAGGACACTGTCCCTGGACCAAGACTGTCCCCGGATGCAGGGGCTGTGCCCATACCCATTGCTGACAGCCTAGCAGGACCTGCAGCAGTGTGAACATCCATCCAGCACGGCCAGGGAATGGTGGGCAAGCTGGGGGCGTACAACCGCAATGACAGTGAGAGTGAGTGAAGCTGTCAAATTGAAGCTCTGATGTCAGGGATGGGTGGGGCCGATATGCTTATGAAATAGTTTACCATTTAACAATGAAAAAAACAATGTCCCCGGATTTCATTTGAAAAATCTAGTTACCTTATATTAGGGGGCTTTGGTGAAATATCAGGGGTCTAAACAGGGGAAATCTGCACCACACAGAGTGATTAGGGTGTGCCCAGGGACACCTGGCACACCCTGTGTGCACGCCTATGATCTCAATAGATACGTTTTCAAGTAGTGCGATTTCAGAAGTAGTTCATGCATTACTTTCTCAGGACTTCAGCACAATTTCACTGCCACAGACTCTAATGTAAATTGTGCTGCAAATCGCACCTGTGTCTATATCAGCACTACTTGAGCCTGAAAGAAGTTAAATATTAACCCTTTGATAAACTTTTGTTCATGACATCGCTGTTCCTCCCTGTGACATGGACGGCCCATCTCATTGAATAAGCACTGAAGTCATATCAAATCCTTACAAATCTCACAGATTTGGGCTTTAAATTGTACTACTTTCAGTGGCGGCTGGTGTTTTTTTTTTTGGGGGGGGTGGCATGCTAGCAACCCCCCCACTGGGCGGCTGGCGGTGTGGCACTACCTTAGACCCGGCACCCTATTGGCCGGCAGGAGGATCAGTGTTAGAATAGCGAATATTCATTCACTGTTGTAACACATCTGGGTGGGCTGAGAGCGCACTCTCTGCGCCCCAAGCCCACCCTATTTTGAAGCCTATTAGAGCCTCGGGCTCTAATCAGCGCTTCAAAAAAACACCCCCCCATTGTAATTCATGCGCCTGGCATCCTGAAAGGGGCCGGACGAATGAATTGGGGGTGGCGGCATGAATAGGGGAGGCAGCACCCATGCGCCCTCAATGGATGGGCCGTCACCGCTTTAAATTGTACCTGGTGTTGCCATCAGAGTCCCCCCTTACATCCAGGCGTTGCCATCAGAGTTCCCCCTTAAATCCAGGCGTTGCCATCAGAGTCCCCCCTTACATCCAGGCGTGCCCATCAGAGTTCTCCCCCCTTACATCCAGGCGTGCCCATCAGAGTTCTCCCCCCTTACATCCAGGCGTGCCCATCAGAGTTCTCCCCCCTTACATCCAGGCGTGCCCATCAGAGTTCTCCCCCCTTACATCCAGGCGTGCCCATCAGAGTTCT
>BLSH010479914.1:406118-420002 GCA_018402905.1 Glandirana rugosa
AACCCCCCCCCCCAAAAAAAAAAAGAATACAAAAGAATACATTGTAGCTTACCTATCAGTGGATGTGGTGGGTGCAGTAGTTTTCTGATGATCAACCAGGAACACATGGGCTGTCTAAAGCCTCGTACACATGCGCAGTTTGTTGGCCAACCAAACGTCCAACTTTTGTCCAAATTGGCTGTTGGCGGTTGTGTCTAGCGTACTGAGGGTAGTCAAGTAATCGGCCAACAAAGCCGAACGCAGTGACATGTTACGAGCGTATAAAGAAGAAGTTCAGGTGAATGTGATTTGTGAATTAGGAACGTAGGGTTACACGACTGAACACTTCCTGGATGCCGAGCAACTTTTTGTTGCCTAACTTCTGTACACACAAGCCAACAATTGGCCAATGCCTTGTTGGCCAACAAAAGTTTTCTAGTCTTGTCAGCCAACTTCAGTTGGCCAACAATTGGAAATTGGCTGTTGGATCGTGCATACTAATGGTCAGATTATCGGCCAACAGGCTGTTGGACAACAACTGACAGCTTCGATTGGAGACATTGTACTAACCATGCAAGGTTAGTTCAGCGATCTACCCCAGTGAACTGTTGTGTTCTGACAGGGAGACGGCCCCCCTGCCAGAACACTCCGATCAGCGCTTTCTGCCATTGGCTGAGAGCGCTGATCGGGAGTCGGTCGACTTCTGGTTTTTCAGCATGCGTGTCCAAAATACACATGGGCTGAATGTTGGCTGTTTTTTTTTTTTTTTTTTGAACTGGCCATTGTCTCCCGAAATTCGGCCCATGTGTATGGGGCTTTAGGGTGGCTACATTCAGTCCTCCACTGTATCTATGGAGGAGCAACATAGCCATCCTTGGACTACCATTGTCAATCAGTGGAGAGGGTGGTGTTGGAAGGACCAGTAAATTTTGATAGACTTTACATAATTGACCCAGGTGTTTAAAGCCCAACTCCAGGTAACACTTATTAAACAGTTGCAGCAATAGTTTTTTGACCCTGTCCAGCCTTTCAAGATATAAGGCCTGATGCTCTCCTAAACGCCTTTCTCTTTGCAAGAGAAAGGCAGCATCAAAAACACGATTAAAGCGGTAGTAAATCGTTGGTTGTTTTTATTTTTAAACCTCCAATGCAAACTTATAATGTGCTAGTATGCATTGCATACTAGCACATTATGTGAAACTTACCTTAAAACGAAGCCCTTCAGCGGTGCGCTGTCAGCACTGACAGGGCTGCTATCTTCACCCAGTCTTCTTTTAGGGTTGGCGAGCTTTGGTCCTTTGATTGGAAGAGCCGCGATGATGCTGGAGCCGCTGTTCATGGCACAGGACTCTTAAGGAACGGCACGGGTATGCCACTCCTTCAAAGCGCATGCTCCGGTGAAGTCACCGGTGGCTTTGCTAGTAAATATCTCCTATACGGTGGACGTTTAGGAGATATTTACTGTACCTATAGGTAAGTGTTGTTATTATAGGCTTACCTATCGGTAAGAATCACCCATGGGAGTTTACACCCACTTTAAAGCCCTTCACTTCTCAAAAAGAAGGGTGACATGACAGGGTGGCAGTGCATCGGCTGTATGGTTGAGTGTGGGGGACGTAGAGGGAGCAGAAACATGGCATGTCCTCCTTAGGACTTAATGGAGAATCATTGATCAACTCAATTCCCATTTGAAAAAGTTGAATGTCCAAAATGTACCAGGGACATCAGTCGTAACATTCACTGTACTGCAAACACAGTGAATGTTACAGACACCCGCATTCCCATCGAACCATGTATGGCGTCTACTGCAACTTGATATAGCGAATGTGTGGGCCAATTTGGTCAATGATGATCCTTTTTACTTCAACAAGAAATCCGTGGGGGTCCGAGAGTGAATACATTTAAAAACATAGAAGAGTGATGGCAGAAAAAAGGCAAAGTGGTCTGCCCCAGTGATCGAGTTCCAGGTAGTCAAATGCATGCCGATTCGCCATCTTCTTAGTGCTGGCTTAGGCACGTTTACATGTGAGTGGGGAATTTTTATAGTTTCTGGCGGTATGATACCTAATAAACAGGCTGCACTATTATCCTGCTATTTGTGGTTTATTCTTACATTTGAGAATCCATGGAAGGGGACAGAAGAGAATCGGTCTCATGACTACCCTTGAGGTCTCATGACTACCCATGAGGTCTCATCGCTACCCATGAGGTCTCATCGCTACCCATGAGGTTTCATCGCTACCCATGAGGTCTCAGGACTACCCATGAGGTCTCAGGACTACCCATGAGGTCTCAGGACTACCCATGAGGTCTCAGGACTACCCATGAGGTCTCATCACTACCCATGAGGTCTGCTCACTACCCATGCTTAGGACTCCTAAAAAGCATTACTAGACGCACTACAACCTGGGTCTAGGGATCTGGTGAGTCATAACTGGATAGGGAGTCGTGGTGTGGACACATGGAGGAGCACTGGTTGGAGAAAACAAGTCTCATTTGCATGAAATGTGTAGAGCACATTTAGAGGAAGTTTAAAACCTGGACTTTTGGCACTATTAATGGACTTTTTTTTGGTTTATGCACTTTTATAAGTGGTGATAATATATGATTAATTTATTCTAGACATGTTTCACTTTAGACTATATTGATGGTTGTACACCTTAAAGTGATTGTAAAGTCTCATTTCTTTTTTTTTTTTTAAATAACAAACATGTTATTATACTTGCCTCCTCTGTGCAGTTGGTTTTGCACAGAGCAGCCCCGATCCTCCTCTTCTCAGGTCCCTCCTTGCTGCTCCTGGCCTCTCCCTCCTATCGAGTGCCTCCTTAGCCAGCAGCTTTCTATGGGGGCACCCGAGCCGAGTCAGAGCTCCATGTATTCCTTCAGGCACTGAGCCCCAATCCGGCTTTGCCCCCTCTCCCCTGATTGGCTGACAAACTTTGACAGCTGCGAGAGCCAATGGCGCCGTGACTCAGCCAATCAGGAGGAGTGTCCCCGATGGCTTAGACAATCTTGGACATCGCTGGAGAGAGATGGGGCTCAGGTAAGCAATGCTGGGGAGGCTGCTACACACAAAAGTTTTTTTTTTTATCTTAATGCACAGAATGCATTAAAGCGGAGTTCCTCCCTAAAGTGGAACTTCCTCTTTAATGGAAGGTGACCCCCCGACATGCCACAATCATACCTCCCAACTTTCTGAGATGGAAACAGGGACACCTATTAGCAAAAGTATGTAGGTATAGTACAGACCTCCTGCCACGCCCCCTTGAAGGAGAATTATACAAAAAAATTATTTGGTAAACCCACAAGTGCTTTTTTTACCACTACTATCCTTTATATTGGCTTTTTAAATGTACAAATGCAGCAAATTTGAAATTGGATGAAAGGTTTAGTATTGTAAAACACTTTTTGATAGATAAATAGTTCATTTTATATATAGGTAGATGCATCAGAATAAAATGAGGAACAAATGAAGAGCAAAGAGGGACATTGTTCCAAATCAGGGACCGTCCCTCCAAATCAAGGACAGTTGGGAGCTATGCATAATTGGCATGTCTTTTTTTTTTTTTTGGGGTGGGGGGGGACCGGCACCCTGTTTTCCCAGGGTTCCAGGTCCACTTCCTCCACTAGCGCCGCGGCTCAGGCAAGGAAGTCCACCTCCCCCCCCCCCCCCCCCCGGCGATCTTCTGGGACATGTCACAGGTCCCAGAAGATACGCCGGCCAGTCACAAGGCGCAGCGCGACTCGCGCGGGTGCCCACACTTGTGATGCCGGCGCCGCCAAGGGGTCGGGGCGAAGAGCAAGCCCTCGGGCGACCGCATCGCTGGAGTGAGGGACAGGTGAGCGGCCAATTTGTTAAAAGTCAGCAGCTACACTTTTTGTAGCTGCTGACTTTTACATGGGTGGAACTCCACTTTAAGATAAAAAAAACCTTCTGCCTTTACAACTCCTTTAATAGAGGTGATTTATAGGGAGTTCACTTTTGAAGGTTTCACCAAAATTGTATATAATATAATGCTTAGGGTTTATATTAGCACCTAGCACCCACCTTTGGTTATTATAGTATATTTTTGTTTATTATATTTTATTAATATTTAAAACAATGTTAGTAACAGTTTTTTATGAAGATTGATCATTATGTATTATATTATATTATATTCCTGTATCCTTATTGTGCAGTTGAATTATACGTTCTAGCTGGTGGTTAAATGTCAAAGGTTAACTACTTGGCACGCTGTGTAATTAATGTTTTTTCCCCAAAGGGCGCTTGGTGTGCCACTAGTGTCCAGTAAAAAAAAAAAAAAAATTCACTCCAACTTGTTGCATTTCTGGATCAGCTGAGCCCAAGATAAACGCATGTGCATGGAAGAGTGAGGAGGAGGTGGAAAAGCGTTTTGCTATTGTGTAGTAACAGATGTGCGCTGTGCCTCCCCCTCGCTATTGACACCAGGTGCAGCCTGTGCTACTCCTAATCCCAGTCACCAACGCTCATCTGTTTCCATTGTCTCTTAAGGAAATTAGCATTGCATTTTGACCTCCCCTATGGTTGCAGGTGACTGTCACAGCATCAGCTGTTGTCCTTGACTCCTGTGTGTAACAGACATAGGAGGAGGGAGGGGAGGACTTCTTTTTTGTGCTTCAATTAGTCCTTCACTCAACAAAACCGTGCATGATTACACTTCACACACATACGTTGGCTGGGAGGAGGTCATTTATCCTTGCAAACTTATTTCTGTAGGGTCATAAACTCTACAAGTTCCATTGTATGTCTTTAGAAATAATTTTACCAACTGTTTATAAAAACAAGTGCCTGTGCCCGCTTTGTAAATTTTGCATTATGCTAGAAAACGTATTTAATTGTGAAATTATGACGTGCACCTAGGGTTGCCACCTCATCCCTTTAAAACTGAGTACATGCTAATTACACAGGTTCTGTGGTTGATTAAGGTGGTAATTAAACCCACTTGGTGCCTCATCTGCATTAAATTAGCCTCAGAACCTGTATAATTCATATGTGTAAAGGTTTAAAGAGGAAGTAAACCCAGATTGGGTTTACTTCCTCAATATAACCCTGTAAAGTAGAAGCATAATGGGCTACTATGCATCGCATAGTAGCCCATTATGTGCCACTTACCTGCAAACGAAGCCTGCGGCATCCAGCGATGTCCCTGCTCCAGGCCACGTCCATCTTCTGCCCCTCTTCCTTCCGGGGCAGCGACTCCGGCTCTGTGACTGGCCGGAGTCACCCCCGAGCATGCACGCAGGAGCCGCCAATCGCGGCACATCTCAGTGAAGAAACGGCACGGAGGCCATTTCTTCACTGCGCATGTGTCGATGACGTCGGCACATTAAACTACACTGTATATCTCCTAAACCCGCATGCGTGCGGGAGCCACCAGCCACGGCACAGGTAGGGTTGCCACATCATCCCTTTAATCCAGGACACACATTAATTACACAGGTTCTGTGTCTAATTAAAGTGGTAATTAAACTCACTTGGTGCCTTAAATTGGTCTCAGAACCTGTGTATTTCATATGTGTCCTGGATTAAAGGGATGATATGGCAAGCCTAGGCACAGGGTCAGTGGAGAAACGGCACGGAGGCCTTTTCTTCACTGCACATGTGCCCACATGACGTCGCCACATGCAAAACACTGACCTTAGGCCTCATACACACGGACGTTTCTTAAAAAATAAACAAAACGTCGGACCCGACGTCAAGGAAAAAAAATCTGAGTTTTTCGGCGTTATGCACCGGCGTTAGTGAGCGTCAGCGTCAATTTTTTAGAAAAAAAAATCATCCCTCTGCTATTTTTCAACCTAAAAACGGCAACGTCAAAAAACGCCGGTTAACGCCGGTACGGCATTAGTGAACGTTTTGCAGTGTCGGCGTCAAAAAACGCTGAAACGTTACAGCCTCAAAACGCGCTGGCCGTGGGTTCTAGTTTCAGCTCACTAACACCGACGCCATCTACAGCTCAAAAACATTGGCGTTTTTATGGGGCCATTGACTAAAATGGAAAGCTGCAAAAAACGCCAGAAAACGCCGACGTGTGTATGAGGCCTTAAGGAGAATTACAGCCAAAGCTTGTTTGGCTGTACTTCTCCTATGGATCACAGGAGTGCAGTTTGCTCTGCACTCTTGTGACCTGTTTTTAGCAGGCAGCGGGCTGAAGTCTGCTGATGTCACAGAGCCGGTCCAGGCTGGGGCAAGATCACAACCATATGGTCGGCATCCACCCACATGCCTGGACCGGCTCAGCCTCTCAGCGAGCTGCTAAGAGCCTGCTCCCGCCCCCTCCACAGCCCAGCGCCCCAGTGAGTGCGGGGGGGCCGAGCAGAGAGCTGATGAGTGACAGTCACCAGTTCTCCGCTCACAGAGCTCTGAGATCCGAGTGACCGGTGGGGTTTGATCGCTCGTCTCTCAGTGTTAGAGCTGGCGGGGACAAATGCAGAATCGGAGCGATGCTGCAACCAGCAAGGTAAGTATTATTAAAAAAAAAATAGATTCCAATACTTCTCTTTTAACCCGATTTCATCTTTCTTCCATAACATCAACCCGTGCTTTAAAGTACTCTATGTCTAAAGCCAAGGCTTTTTTCTTACTTAAATGGGGGTTAAATTGAGCCTCATTAGAATTACCCTTCACCTCCTGTCCTGTAGACTCCTGTCCTGTAGCCGCTAGCAATAATCGTAAGAGAATCCGGCAGGTTGGTTGATCGATCAACATGGTACATTCAGACTGTCCATTAACAGTTCGAATCTCGGCCGAGATTTGAACCGTGTACAGCCAGCCTAAGTCATCAATTAAACAAAAACTGGCAATAGTTTTTACCCCTCAACACTCTATCCAGATCTTAGAAAAACACTTTGGGTAGAGTAAGGAGAGGGTTGGGTTTTTCTGCTATCTGTGTCTTCTTAGATTTTTCTCCCTCTTCCCGTCCTGGTGAGAATGTTCATCTGGACAGGAAGTGAAGGAAATTCTGACCGTCCTTCCCACAGACTTCATTAACAACTCCTGCACAAAAAGTAAAAAAAAAGGTTTGCCACACATTAACCTTAAACCAAGTTATTTGAAATGTAGCATTGAACCTTAAATCTCTGTACTTGCCTTAAGGGTTCCAGTTACTAATGGTAACAGTCAAGTCCTTGATCTTTTGATTGCGAAACCAGCTCAGCGTTGCAAACATTTCTTTAACAATACCTAGGTTTACAGACAGCGGCTCCATGAAATATGGCAGTCCCCATGTTGTCTTTAGCTCTACTGCATGGGGTGTTTCATCCTGAAGATATTTGTACATTAAAAGGGTGTTCATTCCATGTTGAGCACATCAGATTCTGGGGGTCCCGGGACACTCAGAAGGACCACAAATATGGGTATAGTAGTTTAGATGTCATGACATGCTTAAAGTGGTAGTAAACCCTCCTATCAGTTTCAGCCAAGGAAGCTGCCATCTTGGCCTCTGTTTAACCTCCAACTGCCATGATGCTGCACATGTGATCAGCTATGACACCAGCCATTGGATGGTTTGACAGTTTGGTTTAGAGCATAACCAATGGGAGTGTTACATTTCCGGCACATGCCGGAAATCTAACTGGTTTTTAACTGGTTTACTACCGCTTTAATTGGTAATGCAATATACAAAAAGCCAGCAATCCGCTGCAGAGCTGTATCAATAGCTTATTATATTTGAAGACTTATAAGTCCAAACATGGCCAAGGTGCTAACAGGTTTATGCCATTAAGACAAGTTATGAGCTATGATTAAGGCCTTAATGGCCAAAACGCATTAGCACATTGAACATATATGGAATTATTGTCCTTTTAAAATAATAAAGGCAAATAAGGATCCCCAGTGAAGTTCACGCTTCACGTATGCTGGACTTTAGTTTGTGGGTTAACAGAAGCCTTGTCATGACATCAGCTTTCTATGAGTCGATATAGGGTGTGAAGGTTGAGGACACTTATTTTCTGTATGTCCTTAACTGGTAATGAACAAGTTTTATTTTGGTGTCTTACCATTACCTACCGGCAAAGAGAAGGATTTAAGAACTGGACTATAATTTTGTAGTAATTTGGTCCCAACTATTCAAAGATTTGTTTTTATGATCGCCTTGGTTGATAATTCTTTTGTTCTATTCTGGAGAAAAGTGGAATGCATGTTGAAGTAGTGGGATTTTCCCCAGGAAGCCTCTGAGCTGGACACTCTGGCTATTGTTCAACTGCACAGCTTAACTCTTTAATTCCTTTACAAGTACTGCTTCGCATATATCCCCCGCAGGGCCTGGCATATGGTGTGGTGTTTAGCCTTCAGAATTGGAGACCTGGGACTAGCGAATAATTTCATCAGTACGTGGCAGGTGATGATGTCCTAATTTACCCATTAAGCTCCTGCTCCGCATTTCATTATCTCAATATGATTTCAAAGATGGTAGTAAAAACTGTATAATGTTGTATCTACTGCAGTGTTTGTTGCCTACAAGAACCAGAAACTAATGTTGCTAGTGGGTTCATAATTGAAAAAAAGTAAGCTGTAGATTGGGCAACATGGATAGTCATTGAGACATTGAGTAATTACATTAGTGAGATGACGAGTCACTGGAGAGCCAACTAGAGTGGAGGATGGATATGGGTGTCTTCTCTCCATAGTTGCAAACTGACACAGATTCCCCTTGTTTAATAAATTTCAATGGTGGTAGTAAATTCTATATAATGTTATGCCTACAGCAGTGTTTGTAACTCATGTTACAGTCAGTTACTGAAGAAAAAAGTCTGTAGGCCCAACTTGGAAACCATTTCACACATGAGGTGATGGGTAACTCCAGACTGGAGGATGGATATCGGTATCTTCCCTCCGTGGTTAAAAACTGTCACTGATTCCTGTTGTTTAATACCTCTTTATAATAGCTAACCTTTTGAAGTTATTTTCAGATGTAGATTTAGGCTGGGTTCACACTATCCGGCACAAAAACGGTCAAACTTTTGATCCCACTTTGCCCTGCAACATCGGTCCTACTTCTGTCATACTTTGGTCCGACTTCAATGAACAAGATAAGATTTTGCTCCGACTTTGAGATAGTGACTTGTCCTTTGACCAATCAAAACAAAAGTCGGATGTCACAAGTAGGATGGTTAGAACAAGGATCCAACTTTGATCCTACTTCAATGATATTCAATGGGTTGAAGTAGGACCAAAGTTGGACCAAAGTAGTACAGGAACCTTTTTCAAAGTTGGACCGACTTGTGTCAGACCAGTTAAGACGGCTCTCATAGGAAAACATTGATTTTGTGACGTAATGCGACTTGAGCTCACAATGTCGGTCCGTTTGTCGGACAAGTGTGAACCCAGCCTTAAAGTGAAGCTGTCACAAACGTGGGCAACTAAGTATATAAAGGAGAAAATCATAAACAGAGGTTGTTTTTTAAAACCATAAAATTGTTCAGTAGGCAGCTAAAGTGGACTGATAATCTCTACCCCATTTTCTTTCCTTACCTGCTGACCTCTGAGGCTTTCTACCATAATAAAGGACCAACAAGGAGGCAGGATTAGTGGGGCCAAGAGCAAATTTTACTGGGAAAGTCAAAATTTGCATGTTTCTTTGTCACTGGATGCACTTGCCATTTTTACTTTTGGTTTTCCATTAGTCGATTTTCTGAATTAGTAGTACTTCTGTAGAAGTAGATAGGGAATGGACACACCCCAGTTACATAAAATCATTTAATATCAAAATCGAAAAAATAGCTACGTCTGCTGGTATTTTTTTCTCCACTCTAGTATTTAAAAATAACTAATGTGCTCCCTTGGGTTAATATGATCATTTGGTTTTAGATATGTTCTGTGCAATATAACACATTTGAAAGTTATATAGTACATTTATTTATAAATGTCTATACATTAAACCAAAAAGAGGACAACTAAGGAGGGTTGGGGTCATATAGTTTCCCTAAAGTGGACCTTCGCAGTCAAAACAAACTTTCCCATCTCAAACTCACTCACTAGATGCACAAGGCATCAAAGCCCCCCCCCCCCCGTCAAAAATTACCCTAATTTAATGGGGGCTTGTTGCTCTTTTTCTTATTTCAGTTCAGCCCTCCTACCCGCCATCATTCTCACCTAGGCGAGAATGATATCTCCTTTGCTCCGAGGCCTCCTGGGATGTGCAAGTCACATATCCCAGGGCAGACCTGGTGGCCCATCATCATGGGATTGGCTGCCTGAGCCAAAATGTGACAGCCAGCTCCCAATGACATTAGAAACAAAGATGGCGGCTTGGGACCCAGTGTGTGGCAAATCTTAGCAGTATGACACTGGAATCACTGGGCGAATGGATGTGTGAACTATATACCGCCAGTGAAAAAGGTAAGAGGGGGAAAAAAGCACATGGGGGTGGTGGGTCTTCTTAAGGCTAGGTTTGCACCTGCATAGGTGTGATAGGCACCTTGAGTATACCTCTTCAGCAAGAAAGTATATTGATAATATTTAAAATTAGCAGCAAGTATTCTAGAAACTTCTGACTTCTAGGTCCTGTTGCATATACAATCTTTATATGCAGCTCTTATTTGTGTTCAGTGAGTGTATATCTGCAAATTTCAGCTTTTAATAACACTCTAGATGCATTGATCCTGGACACGTTTTTCATTTTGGCAATGAAGAGGTTAATATCAGAGGAAAACCTCAGCTTGGCAGAAACGGGAAACAGATGGAAAGTGGTTTTACCACAGCGCTCAGGGAAAAAACACAGAGAGCATTCTGGAAAGCTCGCAGTCAGGGAATTTTAGTTCAAGATTTCATGTCCTTTTTTCATGGGGCATTATTTGTTTGTGTACTGAATATTTCTCTTTGACCCTAAACCCTACTAACTGAGGCCTACGCAAAAAGTTTGACAGCCGATAGCAACTGAATTTCAGCCTGTTGTGGTCTGATCAGTTTGAAAATGGATTCTGATTGGCTACATAACAATTTTAGCGCAACTTTTGGCCTTGCCATAGGTGTAACCTATTGAACCTATTTGATATGTTTGAAAATGTTGGTGGAGCTTGTTCTTCTATGCTTTCTTCAAGTAAAAAATCTGTTTCTGGCAGTTCTATAAAAAAAAATCTATTTGATTCCTTAATGCTTGGCAAAGTAGCTAAAAGAATACAGTATATGATGTTTAAGAAACCCCCAATTTCTGGCCAAGAAAGTTGGAAGAACTATTAGAAAAATCCACAGTTTGAATAATGTGCTTTGGCATCGATAGGTCAACCCAATCCTCATTTGAAAAGCATTCAATATTCCAGATGACTGTGTTGGTAAAGTGACCAAAACAATACAAGATAAAGCTTTATGGACAGACCAGTTTTTGGCCAAAAAAGGTGGACCTTATTTATTGGCAGCCAGCCAGTGTTGGCAGTGTCCCCATATTTGGAGGCAAGAGATAACAACCAGTAGGATACAGTTGGAAGAAGCGGTGTATTTAAACTTCTTATCACTAGGCCTACTCTTTACCCTTCTACCACAGTGATTGGACTTAATATAATACTAAAATGAATGCAATTTCCATTGGTTCAGCAGGGACCAGCCAAGATTTAAACCATCTATGGGTAGGCTGGTTGTACTAAAGTTGATCCATTGGTCGACTTCATAACAAGATCCAATGTCATATCCACACAAGACACACAAAGGCTGGGACCATTGAGGCAAAGGAAACTGTTTGCTGCATTCCATGTCAGTACACCTAAAACCAAGACCGGAAGAGTAGCCAAACCATGCCGTATTCTACTAGCAGTATGATTTTAGGTGTACAAACCGAGATATGTGGGGAAAAGTAGCAAGGGCAGGGGCAGCAACAATCAGGATAGCACTGGCAAGTGGGACAGCAGTCTATAACCTTTTGATATATATGGGACTGTGCGGACATTCAGCAACATGATGTGTGTGTGTGTGGCTGAGTGCCACCCCAACAGCCCTGCCACCTGAGGCTATGACCTATGTTTTCTATGCAGGCATCCAGGTCTGGATACAAGAAGCAGCCATCTGGTCCTCATACAACTTCAACTGTCCTCCACACAATACGGCTGTCACATTAGATCAATCTGTGGCTAGCCAAATCTCGGTTTCAGATCTGGTTGTCTGTAGGTGATTTAGAAGGCTTGTGTGACCTGATCTTCTAGTGTATAGGCAGGTCAAGCTGCAAAAGATACTGAATGTCTATAACAATGGGTTATCAATATAGTATACTCGTTAAAAAAAGGAAATGGTATATGCTGGTCTTTTTCACACAGTGAAGGTAGAACATTAAAGCCGAACTCCAGCCTTCCCTTCAGTCTTGCATGTTTGTGCAGGCTCCTTTGCAATTGTTTACTCAGATTTCACTGCACACTGTGAGCTTCTCACAATGGAAACCTTTTATCTAATCATTTCATTATGTCGATGATTGGGGGGAGGGGGGGGGGTTAACCGGGAAGGCAAAATGTAGAATAAATATCAGCTTTAATAGAGTGTGTGTTTCTAGCAGTCTCTGTATTCATACTATACCCTCTCTGTCACTTTGTAGTCCCTGGAGACAAGAGGGTGCCAGCAATGCCCGGGTCCCCCATGGAAGTGAAGATTCATTCTAGATCCTCCCCTCCCACCATGGCACCTCTGCCACCAGTGAATCCATCTGGCCCAAGGCCTGTATCGTTTCCACCCTCCTCACGTATGTATATTGTACTTTGTGTACTTTTTTGTTGCTTCTTTACTGTATATACTGTAATAGAATTCTTTGCACCATTCACATCCATCCCTGTCCTAAAGGGACCTCAGTCTCTAGTCTAGTTGGGTATTTACACACTCTCGGATCAGTTTGAGTGGCTGTGGGAACAAACTGGAGCACCTGGGAGAATCACATACAAACACCATGAAGATAGCACTTCATGTATGAAATGAACCCAATACCCCAGTGTTACAGATCAGCTATGCTAACTTCTAAGCCAGGGATCTCAAAACTTTTCATTATGGAGTACATAGAAAATGTTATAGATACTTGAGGGAAAAAAAAAAAATTATAGATTCCCCTTACTTCTGGGTCTCCATGAGTGTCACCCCCTCCCCTCCTTATATCAGGGTCCCCTGCTACATCAGAGTCCCCCTCTTACATAAGGTTCCCCATCAGAGCCACCATACATCAGGGTCCCCTTCAGAGGAGTTCCCCGCTTACATCAGGGTCTCCAACAGAGCAACCTTACATCAGGTCCTCTCTTACACCAGGGTTTCCATCAGAGTTTCCCCTTACATCAGGTCCCCCATCAGAGTCCTCCTTACATCAGTGTCCCCATCAGAGTCCCCCCCTTACATCAGGGTCTCCAACAGAGCCCCCTTACATCAGGTCCTCTCTTACACCAGGGTTTCCATCAGAGTTTCCCCTTACATCAGGTCCCCCATCAGAGTCCTCCTTACATCAGTGTCCCCATCAGAGTTCCCCCCTTACATCAGGGTCTTCAACAGAGCCCCCCTACTTCAGGTCCTCTCCTACACCAGGATTTCCATCAGAGTTTCCCCTTAATGTCAGGTCCCCCATCAGAGTCCTCCTTACATCAGTGTCCCCATCAGAGTCCCCCCCTTACATCAGGGTCTCCAACAGAGCCCCCTTACATCAGGTCCTCTCTTACACCAGGGTTTCCATCAGAGTTTCCCCTTACATCAGGTCCCCCATCAGAGTCCTCCTTACATCAGTGTCCCCATCAGAGTTCCCCCCTTACATCAGGGTCTTCAACAGAGCCCCCCTACTTCAGGTCCTCTCCTACACCAGGATTTCCATCAGAGTTTCCCCTTAATGTCAGGTCCCCCATCAGAGTCCTCCTTACATCAGTGTCCCCATCAGAGTCCCCCCCTTACATCAGGGTCTCCAACAGAGCCCCCTTACATCAGGTCTGTCTCTTATA
>BLSH010479914.1:423619-445388 GCA_018402905.1 Glandirana rugosa
CCCCCCCCCCCCCCCCCCCCACAGTGCACACAGCTTCTAAATCTTCTTTTTATATCAAAATACTGCTGCTATATACCTTTTATTATCTGTATATTGCAGTCAGGTGATAAGCTGCAAGGAGCCAGGGCTTCCACGGTGTTCATATAGGAGGAGATTTCACTCTCTGATGATGAAACTTCCTTTGCATCAGTGACCCTTCGCCCACAATCCGGCCACAGCAGATTGGTGCTTTGCCAATGACATGCTCAGTTCACAAATAAACAATAACTGCCTCTAGAAATGCACTGCAGTCTATGTCCATGTGAAGCAGGAAAATCCAACAGAGCATGTGCAACCTTTCCACACTGCCTACATGCAGTATAGTATAATAGAGTCTAATATAGTAGACAGGGCATGAAGGAAGTATCTGGCCATACAAGATCAAACAGCCTTTTTACACAATACAGAGGATTAACCCCTTAAGTTACACAGTAAGTATAGCAAGCATGCGATTCTGCACATACAGACTGACTTTTACTGTTGTGGGTTTAGTAACACTTTAACTGATTCTTGTGAAAGTATGTCTAATCTAGTCGGTTGGGATGAAATGTTGTAGCAACAATAGCGTCCCTTAAAAAAAGCCTTTAACTTACACTATATTGTCTATGACTGTGTTTATTGGAATGTTTGACCATTCTTCCAGAAGTGCATTTATGAGGTCAGGCACTGATGTTGGATCAGAAGGCCTGGCACGCAGTCTCCGCACTAATTCATTCCAAAGCTGTTCTATCGGGTTGAGGTCAGAACTCTGTGCAGGCCAGTCAAGTTCCTCCCCCCCCCCCCCAAACTCGTTCATGTCTTTATGGACCTTGCTTTGTGCACTGGCCAAATCATTTGGTGGAGAGGGGGTTATGGCTGTTTTTCAGGGGTTGGTCTTGGCCCCTTAGTCTCAGTGAAGGGAACTCTTGAGGTGTCAGCATACCAAGACATTTTGGACAATTTCATGCTCCCAACTTTGTGGGAACAGTTTGGGGATGGCCCCTCCCTGTTCCAACATGACTGTGCACAAAGCAAGGTCCATAAAGACATGAATGAGCAAGTTTGGGGTGGAGGAACTTGACTGGCCTGCACAGAGTCCTGACCTCAACCCGATAGAACACCTTTGAGATGAATTAGAGTGGATAATGCGAGCTAGGCCTTCTCATCCAACATCAGTGCCTGACCTCACAAATGCTCTTCTGGAAGAATGGTCAAACATTCCCATAGACACTCCTAAACCTTGTGGGCAGCCGTCCCAGAAGAGTTGAAGCTGTTCTAGTTGCAAAGGGTGGGCCAACTAAATATTGAACCCATGGACTAAGACTGGGCGCCATTAAAGTCCATGTGCGTGTAAAGGCAGGCGTCCCAATACTTTTAACAATATAGTGTGTGTGTGTGTAAATCCAGTACTCTAGCTGTTTATCCCTTTACCTCCTTGATATAAAAAGTCATATGAATGCATTTATTTTTTATTCATTTTCTGATTTACCAGCTGTCTGATCTCCTCTTTTTATTGGTGTGTCTGACAGAAGACTGATGGGGTATGGAAGGAGTTTATATCGGCTGTATACATTCAGGAAATGTTATGTGCTGCAGCCAGGAGGCTATGACGGTTTTATTACTAGATGTTCAGTTCGTTAGGATAATGCAAGTTTGGGAACGCCGAGACTCCTGGTATGATCCCAAGCAGTATGTGTTAAAGTATCTCTTTAGCTCTCCTTTTGACCTAAATTTCCCCTTTCCCTACAATTTGACCTCCAATTTTTTTTAAAAACTGGACAACTATTCAGAGTAAACCCAGTAAAATTGAGTAATAGTCTTGCGTTCCTAGCAGGGTCTCCAGTGCCAGGGAGAAGATGCCAAATGATGTCCCCCTCCCCCCCCCCCCCCGATGTGGGTGCCCCCAACAATCCTCTGCAACTGGCATCTATGATACAAGCACTACGGCACTGCTTCTACCTGTCTGACAGTTGCAAGGCGCAACAAAAAAAAATAAATGCCAGGCAGCCCCAGAGTGCCGGTACCCGGTGCGGGCCACTTCCCTCTAAGTACACCACTGGTTCAGACAATGGACCTCACCAATGGAGGCTCCTCTACTTAGGCTCCTCTTGTCAGGTAGGGCAGCTGCCAGAATACAGGACGAGTCAATAAGTGTTCTTCCAGATAGGCAGGAACCTTCCACCCTCTGAAAAGTCTTTTTCTTAAGGTTTTTTTTTTTGTGTCAAACAGCAATTTTACATTGCCAGAACATGCCACAACTGTGAGTCATGCTTTTGGCTTGGTTTTGCGGTGCGGCCCCATGCATCTCAATGGGCAAGTTTGACAGGTGGCGCTGCCAAAAATACAGCAGGTGGGCAGCCAAGGAGCAGTAAAACAATTGCTCAACTGCCAGTTTTTACTGCCCCCTGGCTGCCTGTGTGAAAGAGCCCTAAAGATGTAAGGGTTGACGGCAGGCTCTCATCTTGGTTGAATGCATTCTACTGACTGCTGCTTTCAAGCACCCTTCCAACACATTAAGATACTGAACCCAGGGGAACTACCCTTCTCACCCCCAACTAGTCCCATACCTGGTGCCTAACCCTATACGCGTCCCCAGTCCACTGCTAGAAGCCTTCGTCCTATGCAGATACTGACTACTCCTGAAGTTTATTATTTGCATAGGGCTGAGCACACCTTCTCCAATCATGTGACAGCAGTCAGGCCTGGGAATTCATCGGGAACAGATGGGTCGTGTATTTCTTTTTTAGCGGTCGGCAAGGATCTGCATCACTGGACAACGTTATTGACAATAGACTTACATTGTGGGACATTTTTTCTTTTTAAAGCAGTTGTATTTCCCCCAATGTTATTTTTACCTACAGGTAAGCCTATAATAAGGCTTACCTGTAAGTAAAATGAATATCTCCTAGACCTGTACGGTTTAGGAGATATTCGCCCTGCATGCAGCCGCTGACGTCAGCAGCGCATGCGCTATGATGATCCTGTGGATGCTGCCAAAAAATCAGAGCTCGCTGCCGGAACGAAGATGTCCCGCAAGCATATGCTGGAGTGACGTCTCCGGGCTCCGGCCACTCACAGCGCCGGAGCCACTTACCCGGAAGAAACATCTGGGACATCATGTCGGCTCCCTCAGCGCTGATCTTGTCGGGCTGCGGGGGCCTCGCTCTAAAGTAAGTATTTCATAATGTGCTAGTATGCGGTGCATACTAGCACATTATGCTATTGTCTTGCAGGGTTTTTTTTTCGTGGGTTTACTGCTGCTTTAACTGCATCCCCCCCACTTACTTTGTGGGGTGCTTCTCTCTAGGGCATCTTATTGTTTGAATTTAGAGTAGCTGCATCTGCATAACCAGGTCATCCATTCACAGATCCTTTCACCGCGGCAGTGAGATTCAATAATTGTGCCAAAGTGTGTCCTTGTTCACTGTTAACTTCCTCCCTGTCTATAACAGGAGATCCGTATGGACCTGGGGTTGAGATGTGAACAATGCAAGAGCCTATAGGGTTGATTTACTAAAGGCAAATAGACTGTGCACTTTGCAAGTGCAGGTGCTCCTGGTAAATGAGGTAAGGCTTCACTTTGCAAAGAGTATCCAATTATGGGATGGAATTTTTTTTTTTAAAAAACAGCATTTTTGCTTGCACATGATCGGATGATGGAAGTCAGCAGAGCTTCTGCTCATTTACTAAGCTCTGGAGCAACTGCACTTTGCAAAGTGCACAGTCTTTTTGCCTTTAGTAAATCAACCTCTTTGAATTGCATCCTGGTCTGCAGGCGTCTGTGCAAAAGTTTAATAAATATTAATGTGGGTCATTTATTACATTTTTGCAAAAGGTGGACTACGTCTTTAAATTGGGTGTAATTTATGGCAACAGGGAACTTCCAATTGGATAGTAGGTAAACAACATTAATCTCAGATATTGTAAATATTTCTGGGATAATGTGATTAGCAATGTCTGTGATGAAGCTTTTGGTGACACCTAGGGGTAGTTAGTGGTATGGCATTATACATTACTTTTTTGTTGTTTACAAGCTTTTTATTAGGAAGGTAGATGGCATATACACCGTAAAACAGAGAATGAATGTACATAATATTTTACATTAATAGTACAATTGTCATATCTTCATACATATGAGAGTAAGAATTAGAACAGAGGGGATACATTGAAGCTATCGGCTAACAAAAGGTCTAATGATGGTCAAATATTTAAGAGGGCAGGCTAGTTAAGTTGGACATTATGGTTCAAGGATTTGCGATTGTGTCCCAAAATTTCCATTTCTTGTCAAAGGCTATCATGGAGAGAATGATATAGAGCAGTGATCCTAATAAGCTCCATTCTGGATAGGACTTGAGTCCAAGGCAAGGTAGGTGACCTCCAATTGTATGCTATCATCCAATGGATGGCACTGCATAGGGTATGGATAAGGCGAATGCATATCATTGGCACATATGTTATTTTAGCAAACAGTAGACAAAAATAGGTTTTAGTAGTTTACAATCCCAAAATAGATGCAAAACCGTTCCTGGTTCATCACAACCCCTAAAACAATCAGGTGATACTGAAGGATAGAACAAATTGATCTTGGCGGGCGTCATACATCATCTTGTGAGTAGTTTAGTTGGGGTTTCTCTAATTTAGATGGAAAAGTAAGGCTCCTTTCACACCAAGGCGTTGGAAAAAAGCCTGTAAAACGCCATGATTTTAGTGTGCATTTTTGCCGCGCTTTTCAAGCGTTTGCGTTTCGATCATGTGACCTTTCCCACAGCCTCCGTGCACATTTCATGCACTTTTCAAGCGCTTTTCAAGCGCTTAACCATTATTTTCAATGGACATGGGCGTTTTTGAGGCGTTATTTTGAGCGCACAAAACAAGTTGAAAAGATGCTGCTTGCAGGACTTTTAGCAACGCCTAACTAGCGCGACGCTTCGGTGTGAAAGCATCCATTGAGATGCATGGGGAGTCTTTTTGATGCGTTTTTTATGTGCTAATTTTAGTGCAAAAACGCCTGAAAAATGCCTTTGGTGTGAAAGGGGTCTTACTCTTACGTAAATTGTCAAACATGACGCTGTATTATCTAGGTCTGTTTCCCATTTTATCATGGGTTTCGTTTTTTTCGGGTTGGGCAAATTAGTTGAGATATTTATACAATCTAGAGATTAAACCTTTATGTTTGGGTGCGTTAATGCATATTAGTAAGGGGGTTGGAGATTAAGGTTATAAAACTTCTCAAAGAAGTTCCTAATTAGCATATAACTTGTGTGCTCAGAGGAAGGTATATTATGTGTGGAATGTAAATATTCGAATGAGGGGAATATTTTGTTTATTGTAAGTGCCTGAAGGTTAGATAATCCTAGTTTATGTCATAATATGAATTTTGATCTATTAAATCTTGGGTCACCTAAATAAGAGGCTAATGGAGGTGTAGGTGAGATCATATTAAATGCATCCTAATGACGTGTCCAACATTGGCATAAATGTGCTACTATGCTATTTCGAGCATGTAAAGCTCGGGAGTGACATTATACATTTTTAAGGGAACTGTATCATTTTTTAATATTTTTTTCTCTTTTTTTTTCTTAAGTCCCATTCACATTGACTGCGGCTTTGAAATCGTACAACTTTATCTGAAATCGCATTATTTCAAAGCCGCATCTGGGTGCAACTTTCAAGACATCTCTGCGGCTTTATGCACGGATGTCTATTCAAGTCGCATCCCAAATCGGCAAAAGTAGTGCATGCACTACTTTTTCAAATTGGTACGGCACTGCAAAGTCAGCGTCACACTGATTTGGACCTGTTAAATCGCATGACAATTTGCTCCAATGTGAATGGGGGCTAATGGTCCCCATGACCTTTTTTGCATTTCAATAATGGGGTTTGTGGGACTTTAAATGAAGTGCATGTGTACACGCACCTTAATCCCTAGATCTGAGAAGGAGAAGGGGTTGTGGGACTTTAGATGAGGCACATGACACGCAGCTTGAAAAAAATATTTGCATGTTGATTGTCATAAATAACATAACATGACACATTGCAGTTAGTGCATGATTCAGTATTGATGACTTCATCTATATACATAACAAGGACATAGGAGGAGCAATTCATACATATACACACATAGCTCACATAAGGACCCATTGCAGTAACCAGTAGTGTAAACCAATTGTACTGAAATAAATCAATAAAAAGTAAAATAGGTCAGGATAGAAGTTGAACTATATATTATAGGCATGGTAGCATCCAATAAGCTTGACATATTTTCATGGATAGATTCCACTTCCTCAGGAGCAGACGCATAGCATATCTGCAAAAAACAAAAAGTACCAATATAATCTAATATTTTACCCAAATTGCAAGAAAAAAGTAAGGGCAGGAGGAAAAAGAATATCCACCTTGAGTACTTGCATAACAGTTACTGTTAAAAAGTGCGGTACTACAAATCAAGGGCTGCCAAGAAAGTCTGTCCCGGGAGCCGTGGGGATGGAGGCCCACGGAGAGAACGGGTACACTAACACCCCCAAGGAAGAGAAAAAAATCTCTATATTCTTGTCAATAGTAATACTTTACATACAATTTTCAATTCAAGTCACTAGATGGAGCTCTTAGCCCATTTTCATGTATTATTCCAGCCTATCATTGCTGGGCTGAAAAATAGCAACATGTTTACAGAGCTCAGTATCTCAAGCTAATATTTACTGGTGTTCCTGTCTTTGGTAACAACCTGCCACCAACAGGTGTGGTATAGAAGAAAGTAGAGCTACTCCTTTCCACAACATCACTCCTAATCCTGAGGCATCATTCTTTTACTGGTAAGGGAAATTTTGCAGCAATTCTGAAAGCAAGGAAGCAATGCAATGCTTGTCCAGCCAGCACGGGAGTAACACTACAGAAATGTAATTTCTCTGCTCTCTGTAGTGATCCTTTTGCTGAGTTGTTGCCTGCAGCAGGATGGCAAGTGTCATATAGACTTTTGCACATGACCAGTTGGAACCCCACATCGCTCAGGTCAGCATATTTCTGTGGCGGGTATAACCAAGTGTTTCTAAATAACTGCAGGCAAGAAGTCTGTTGAAATTAATGACAGGCTGGCACTGCCCACAGCTGATCACATATGGGTCATTAGAGATGGATGGGTGCTCCTGGATGCAAACTGTGTGCATCAAGGGGTGCACATCCACCCCTAATACCTGAGGACAGCCCTGGACAGTGTCAGCCTGTCATTGATTTGTAGTCTTCTTGTTAGCAGTCGATCCAGGAACACCTGGCTGTTCCCGCCTCAGAAATTTTGACCTGTGCAGTATATATGATCCTAATTGGCCCACAGCTATTTGTACATGGACCATTAGACAGTTTGCATCCTGGAGCATCCATCCACCCCTGAGTCAAGGGATGCACATCCATCCCTAACAACTGTGGACAGTGGACAGCCCTGGATTGTGCCAGCCTGTCATTGATTTGTACAGGCTTCCTATCAGCAGCTGAACCAGGAACACCTGCCCGTACCCGCCTATAAATACACTGATCTGGGCAGTATATGATCCTAATCTGCCGTGTGAGCCATAAGCCCTAACACACACAAATGAATGACTCTTCCTTCCTTCCCTCTCCATCTCTGTGTTTGTTTTACACTCCGAAAGAGAGAGCCAGAAAGTATGCAGCTTCTGCTGTGCTATCTTTAAAAAAAAAAACATGAACTGTGAATCCATTTGTATGGGTGTTTTACATTTATATTTATAAAAATAAAAATGTTATATTAGTGAAAAATATGTAAAAATGGTTTACAAGTGTATTAATTTTCATAAGGTGGCAGGAAACCATTTTAACTTAAACTGTATATAAAACCCAACAATAAACCTTTCCTGTTTGCTCCCTTTTGGTTTCTTACACATGCCTTTGAAAGTGTTTTGTTATACATGTTTGATAAACGCAAAAATAATCAATTGATCCTGCCAGAAATCATGTGGGCTGATAATTTCCTGCGCTTTCTGCCTCTGCTGACTATTATCAATATTCATAGTTCTCAGTGGGCTACTGACCACCTTCCCCTTTTGTTATGGAAAAACAAAGAGAGAGAACGTGTGTAGTCCTAATACACTTCCTGTTCTAAGGTGACAAAGTTACAGTTTTTTAGTTCTTATAGACTTACTAGAGAAATATAAAAGAAGTATGTATTATGAGCATGTAGCCGGTAAAGAGCAGGAGCAGTTCTAGCGCTTGAACCCTCTTACTTCGGCTCCAACGTTGCTGCATCCTCTGCAACCTCTATGGTCCCAACTCTAGTTAGAAATCCTGAAAAAAAGTCCTATTTCTTACTAGACATCTAAATCAGAATTTGAACTACACTGGATGCAACTGCAACAGTCCAATGCTAATTTATTCTTACTTGTGATATCTTCAATCCATCTTTTTGGCAGCTTTTTCTGCCCTGCTAATTTGATGAATAATCTGCACACACAACTAATCAGTATCTCTCTCATTATTCCTCAGTTTCGAATGGAATGAATCATTCTCCTTCTCTACTGAATGGAGCGCCGTCCCCTCCGCAGCGTTCCAGCAATGGACCTTCCTCCTCGTCTTCATCTTCTCTGGCTAATCAGCAGCTGCCGGCTACCTGTGGGGTGAGACAGCTCAGCAAGCTCAAGAGGTTCCTCACCACTCTGCAGCAATTTGGCAATGACATCTCCCCGGAGATTGGAGAGAAGGTCCGGACCCTTGTTCTTGCTCTGGTGGTAAGTGTGCTTGAAAGCAAGGGAAGGAATCTCAGGGGCAGGGTGGGGGAGATACAGAGTATACAGTGCAAAATATCATGGGAAGCTATTTTATAGAGGCTGTGAGAGCAACATCACTACCATTAGCACAAATATCCATCCTTACCCTCAGGCCAGGGTGCTATGTGTAATCCTGGACTCTGACCTCTTCTTCCAACCCCACATCAAAACATTGTCAAAATCTTATTGTCTTCACCTCCATCTCATTTCCAAAGCATGTCCCTCCTTAACAAGGACACCATCAATCTACTAATTCACTTGTTTTGGCTTGACTATTTTAACTCCCTCCTTCCCTCCCTCTACAGTATACAGGATATCCCCCCTACAGTTTATCATGAATGCTGCTGCCAGACTTAACCAACTTACCAACCCCTCAGTATCTACCACCCATCCCTGTCAATCCCTCTACTGCCTTTGGATCACTCAACAAATACAATTCAACCACACAATGCAAAGCCATCCACAACTCTGCCCCCATCTACATCACCAACCTTGTCTCAAAATATCATCCAAACCATACTCCTCACTTCTCCCAAGACCTCCTTCTCTTTAGCTCCCTTTTCACCGCTTCCCTCAGTCACCTCCAGGACTTGTCTAGAGCCTATCCTATGCTTTGGAACCCCATAACCCAATCTATCTGGCTATCTCCTACTTTATCCGCCTTTAAGAAATTCCTGAAAACTCATTTCTTCGAGAAAGTCTATTCTACCTCTGTCTGGACACCTGAACTTTTACTTTCTTCATCAATTCATCTTCATTTTTTGTCACTTGCCCTTTCCTTTTAGATTGTAAGCTCTCGAGAGCAGGGTCTTCTAACCCTTTTGTCTTTAGTTGTATTGTAACTGTACTGTCTCTCCTTAGAGTATAAAGTGCTGTGCAAACTGTTGACACTGTCTGTTGGCTGTTGGATTGTGTTGGAAAGAGCAGGGAATAGCTAGGCGCTGCTGTCCCCGCTTCTACTTTGTTAATAAAAACTTCTAATTTTTGGATTTTTCCTCATCTCCTGTCCTGGTGACATTGGTCACCACCCTTTTCAACTCTATCCAAACCTTGAAATATTGCTGGAATTTTGAAATAGAAAAACAAGATAAGCCCAGTGTAATTTTAACAAAAACCCTCCTGTTAAAAATTCTCATGACTGATAATTATTTCTTCTTTCCATAACCCAGAACTCAACTATAACCATAGAAGAATTTCATTGCAAGCTCCAGGAAGCCACCAATTTTCCTCTCCGACCCTTTGTCATCCCATTCCTCAAGGTGGGTGTTTCAGTCACATCCTGAGCTGGTTGCTTTGTGGCAACTCTTGGCATAAATTAATACCATTTTTGGTTTTATCCCTAGGCCAACTTGCCGCTTCTCCAGAGGGAATTACTGCACTGTGCCCGCACGGCCAAGCAGACTCCATCTCAGTACTTGGCACAACATGAACACCTGCTACTTAACACCAACACATCATCCCCATCTGATTCCTCTGAGCTGCTCATGGAGGTCAATGGCAATGGGAAAAGACACAGCCCAGAAAGGTAAAGAGCAAGATGATGGCTGTATTCATGTGCCTTAATAATTAAAAACTATACATAGAGTTATGAATTTTAATTAACCTACAGTATACCAATATAAGGTATTTATATCAAGTTAGTTTTACATAGCATCCATGCTTATCAAAAAACATAGAAAAAGACTACATTTCCTTCCATGAAAGAAATATAGTAAACCTGTAGTTAGATAAATATGGAAGTTTTCATTGCTGAGCATCTTTTGATAATGCTAGTTGCTGGCTGTCTTCATCTTTCATATTTTCTAAGTCATAGTCTTGGAGGAAACAAAGTCAGAACTTCTTGGTTGCATAGTTGACAATCCATAGCCAAGAAAGTACTTGAACACATTAGATCAGTGTGACAGCCAACCAACTATCAATTTTAGGAGAGGATAGTAATGACAGTCCACAAATTCCTCAGTGTAGGCTCTTTTTAAGTTCTGTCCGAGCCATTTTTAAGCAACTTTTGGCCAGGGGTTTGAGTAGAGACAAGGGTTTTTTGTACCAGGAGGGATTTGTCATAAGGCAAGATGCTTTTGCAGATACATACTTGGTTCTGGAAATATCTGATTAAAGCCCACTAGGGCCTGAACACATAGACCTTTCTCTGTGTGTAAGGCTGTACTCCTGTGGAATTTTCGATAAAGAAGATTTTTTGAGCAGCTCTCTGGTGATGCCGATCGATCTGTTGAGTATCTTTAGCAGCTCTTCATCTTACAATCTTTTCATTGTCAATATTTTTTTATTGTAGATATTAAGCATACAATGCAACAGCATTGTACAATGGCAGTCCAAATAATTTAATTGTGAACAGTCATTGAGCTTCCCCCTCGAAAACAGATGCAAATGCAATTGACCATCATTTATGTATTGGGAGTATCCCTACACCTAGGGCATCAATGTGTAATGTTGAAGTAGTCATTAAGCAGACGAAAGCAGTATGTAGGGTTCTACAATCTTTTTAAGTCCGTACCTGTTATTTTCTGAAACAGGCACAGGTTTAAGACAACCCTTATGGAAGTTAACAAACTGATGTCTGTGTCAAAGCAATTTACTCTATACAGTATAACAAGCTTTATGTACTAGTGGGTAGCTGCAGTAATATACATAATGGATGGCACCATTCCTCACAAATCGGGCCATATGTGGATGTCGTCAGAGCCTATCACATTTGTATTTGAAAGCCCATACTTGAACAATGTTGGAGTGACATCCACGTAGAGATTTTCATCCAACCTATGAGTAAGGAGAAAGTGTTTAAAGTTGACCTGTCTTTGCTAACATTACACAACAAGAGCAGATATGGTATCTCTGCCATAAATGTTGTTATTGGTAAAATTCTCTTATGTGTGCCTGGAGAGCACACTGTAGCCTCTACATCAACTCCACCTTGAAGTTGTGATTTTCTGCCCACCTTCCCTCTACCTCCTACCTTTCCGTTTTGCAGGACCCTGGGGTTCCTCCAGATGTTGCTAGGGGCTCCTTGCGCAATGAGCAGCTTCTGACTCTCAGATAAGCACCCATTGACGCCAATACTTATTTTTATTATCTTTAAGAGGGCTTTCTTTCCACTGACTATCATGCTAATGTACTGTGAGCTGTAGATATGGTTATTATTAGCAGGGGTTCCCTGAGAACAGAAAATTATTTCAAGGGTTCCTCCATGTCAAAACGGTTGAGAGAGGCTGCTTTACCCAATCAGTACCTCGATTACCAATATATAAATATCATACTGAAATGTTCTGTTGGTTGACAATCTGTTCACATATTTCTTTTTGACCTGTGGTGTTTGCAGAAGAGAAGATAATGTGTTTGAAAGAGAGCCTCTACCTCCTGAACCACCTGTGAAGAGGGTGTGCACTATTAGCCCAGCTCCCCGTCACAGCCCGGCCCTGTCCTTGCCTATCCTGAATTCTTCTAACCAGTATCACCCAACCCCACCTCCTCTACAACACTACTCATTGGATGACATCCCAGGATCACAGATGTATAGAGATCCGCTGTGCAAGATGAGTGAACACAGGGAGGTTAGAGAGCGCCATCATCCGGTGGGCGGTAAGTAAAGGCCATGTCATGTGATTTATAGGTGATCAAGCACTGTTTGATATCCTGCCGCAGGAAAACAGCCATTCTGGGTGATGCCAACAACACGGTGGGCTCTATGTGAGTCCTGTGAGTCATTCCATCAGTAGAGCAGAGTGGGAAATCTTGACGTATAGCACCCTCTAGAGGTAGAATGAGATAATGTTCTCACCTAGCTTCTTGGCCCCCCAGTTACACCCCCTTTTTATTACAGACTACAGAGAACTGATGCAGAATTGGCACCCTTACTCCTGTTTCAGTTGGCTTGATTTTTGGTGGGAAAAAATAGTGCCAATGGCCAAAGCTTTCAGGCCAACTGGAGCTAAAAGATTCATTTAATTTTGAATAGACCATGGAAGGGATGGAACCTCTGTCAGGTTTTTATACCATTTATAAATACATTTGAAAGTCAAAGGAGGAAAGCTTATGTAAACAAACACCAGCAAGACATATCCCCATGAAAAAACTATATACGTGTCTATTGACATGAAAATTGTAGCAAAAATGCATTAAAAATACTGAACATAAATTCATATTTTCTGATACAATTTTTTTGTCAATAAACCTTTGCATATCTTATAGGGAGATACCTAGGTGGTGTCTGCTTTCATTGGTTCTTTCTTCTTTGGCTTATTTTGAGTATATAGTGTGATGACACCTGCCCAAACATTGGGAAGCATCCTTATATATACAAAATTGAGTAAATATAATTATTTGAATTACATTACAGCACTCCTCATTTTTTTTTTTCCAAAAACATTTTTTTTATTGTATTTTTTTTTTTTGTTTAGTAGGTTTTAGTGGGGTAGGGGTTGAATATTTAACAACATTTTTATTGCTCTTGCTTCCAGTCCATTTGACAACTGCCATCCTAATTTGTTATATGGGTGTCACAAGGACAGGAAATTAGGAAAATCTCCTCACTGGGGTTACAGGCAGAAATAAAAAAATATCTGAAAGTTTTAATCTTTTCGCTCTGGCCAAATAAAAAAAAAAAAAAAAAAAAAAAGAATGAACTGAAGTTGAGTTTTAAGGAGTTAAAAGGAAAGGATTAGGAAGCAGATTGCATTTTTTGGAATGTTGTTGGGTTTGGTGTGATTGGGGTTGGAAGAAATTAACTATAATATAATTCTTCGGCTACAGGGATTAATGGCAATGTGACCAATGGCTACCAAGAAGAGCTGGTGGATCACAGGCTGACTGAGAGAGAATGGGCAGAGGAGTGGAAGCATCTAGATCACGTAAGACTGTCTTTTCATTATCTGATGACCCTTGGGGGTGTTTGTATAAAACATTTTCTGAGTAAAAGTAACAAATATCAGCACGCTGAGAATAAAAATTGCCATATTTTCTCTAATACATGTAATTCATACATCATCGGCTTCATCTAGTGGCTGTGTGTCATGGGTTTGTTTCCCGATTGAGGAATTTCTGGGGGAAAAAATATTGAATTATTGCACCTACATAACCTTAGTCCAGCTGGTTGCTTTTGAATTACTAGAGACTGGCACCATACACCCACATTGTGTGGTCATTTGTTGTTACATGACTCACAGAGCTAAGTGCACTGACGACCTTTTTTGGTGTTCACATTTCCGCTAATTCCTGTTAGTTCTTAAATCACATCATCTTACATTATTCTTTTCCAAAGGCCTTGAACTGTATAATGGAAATGGTGGAAAAGACAAGGCGTTCGATGGCCGTGTTACGTAGGTGTCAAGAAGTGGACAGAGATGAACTGAATTACTGGAAGAGACGGTACAATGAATCCTCAGAACTCCGGAAAGGAAGCGAGCACTCGAGCAGGCAGCACAGTCCAACCAGTACTGAATCTGGAAGCAATGGTGAGAACTCCTTTGGTTACGTCACTAGTTGGGTTCCCCGAGACATGAAAATTATTTCAGGGGTTCCTCTGTATTAAACAGGCTGAGAATGGCTGCTTTGGAGATTTTAGTTGCCATATTCTGAATAAGCTCCCTGAGCCACTGACCCCACTTAGTATCAACAGACCCAAAACATGTATGATGGAAGTAGTGCCTTAATCTATAAAGTATGTTCTTTCTATCATTATTATGTGTTGGGATTTTGAGGTTCACTTAGATTTAATTTTCTACTTTCAGATCTTCAGAGGGACTTTAGTAGCAGAGCAGGAGGAAGCTATGTTACTGATGAGATCTGGAGGAAAGCAGGTACATGTTCTCAGCTGTGATCATTTAGGAGGATCATTTTGTCACATGACAAGTCATACCCCATGATTTCCAATGGGTACCGTTCATACCGGTGCGACTAAAAGTCCCAGCGACTTCAAAGTAGTACCTACACTACTTTGGTCCGACTTTGATGTGACTTGAGGTCCATAGAGGTCTCAAGATTACACAGGCATTGCCCTAAGTCACATTGAAGCTACGTCAAGGTGGCGTGACTTTCAGGTTGCACAAATGTGAAAGGGGCCTAAGTGAACACTCAACTGAAGATTTAGCTTCAATATATATCATTAAATTGCAGCTGCATAAAAGCTGTGATGTTTACATGTCTTTTGGTGATTGTATAGGTGTGCGCAGCCTATTGCATTAGGGTTTGCACCCCAGAGCCTAAACACATATATGTGTGCGTATGTATGTGTGTATATATATATATATATATATATATATATATATATATATATATATACATATATATACACACACACCCACACAATTATAAATAAATGTAAACAAACATTTTAGGGTGTTTTAAAGTATGGACGGTGTCAATAGAGCAGAAGTTGGTGTCAATAGGACAGTGGATGGTGTCAGTCTGTAGAGCAGTGGACAGTGTTAGTAGGACAGTGGTAGGTGTCAGTTTTTATTTTTATTATTTTATTTTCTACTATTCTGTACAATGTTATTATTTTTATTATTTTGTACAATATTATTTTTTATTATTTTTTTTACAATTTTGGCCAGTTGGGAGCCTTTGGTGAGATATCAGGGGACTAAACAGACCCCTGATGTCTCACTTTTGAGAAAGGGACTGAGGACAGAGATTTCCCTTCTTTTTCTCTGCAGCCTCAGCTGCACTGGACAGTGAATGAATTGGAAGTGCTCGGTGCTGAGCGGCTTCCTGCTTATTCACAAACTGAAGCAAGGTAAGCTCAGTTTACTATGCTTCAGTTATGAATGAACACAGGGAGTGATCAGTACTGATCATTTACTGTGTTCATTCAGAAAAGGAAGGGACTGGTAAATTACATTATTACCAGTCCCTTCCCCTGCTTTTTATCCAGCAGCATCCCCTTGTTTACCTGCAGTCAGCAGGAGAAGAGAGGAGGGAAGCCGGCGGCGCTGCGGGTGGAACATGGGGGGGGGGCTGCCTAAAGCTCCCACTATAGGCAGCAGATAAGGGCTGCTTCTGTGTGTGAGCAGAGGTCTCTCTGCAGCGCACTGACATGCCCTCCACTGAATCCCAGCTCGTTAATCCAAAAGCTTGTACTCCTTACTGATATGCACTCCTAGCTGTGACTCAAATGGGGCATGTTAGGCTACTACATAATGGCTGTTGTTCCTGTTATGAAGTTGATAACAAACATTTAAACAACCTAGTTTTATGAGGTCACACTTAAATATGACTTGAATAGGAATGTGTAAGCCAAGGCACAGACATGCCAGACTTTATACCAATGTACCTTCGTTCAATGCATTGAGGTTAATGGGTCCTTACTTGGATTGGGGCTGAAAAGAAGGGATTTCCCCATGCCTGTGCATTCTTCCTTATGCTATAAAATGCAGCAAGATACATGATGACTTCTTTGGTGCAAATAAACCTCCTTTGGTGCTAATAAGCCTTTGCCGCGTAATGCCTGTGTAATCTTGAGGTCTATGGACCTCAAGTCGCATCAAAGTCCGACCAAAGTAGTGCAGGGACTACTTTAAGTCACACAGATATGGTACTCATCGGAAATCATGAGGTACGACTTAACATACGACTTTGCAATCCCAAGTCACAGGACAAGTCGCACAAGTGTGAAAGGGGCCTTATACAATATTTTATATATAGTTGCATGCTCAACTAAGTTACAGCAATGAGACTAGTAGGGGACTTTATGATTCCTACCCTTTAATTGTTTTCTTTTGCCTATTTATTAGGTAGAAGAGTTGAATATATTTGCTAGATTTTCATTCCTTACTTTACTTCAGTTTTATATCACCAAGCCTTTTATTAGTTGGGGTGTATGGTTTAGGAGATTGGCTAATGTTTTTCAAAATCTAACACAAAATTGTTAAATTCTAAAACTGGTTGAGGGCCACATGGAAGGAGTAACAGTGGTTCTGGAATTGGTTGAGGGCCACATGGAAGGAGTAACAGAAATTCTGGAATTGGTTGAGGGGCTAAATGGAAGTAGTAACAGAAATTTTGGAATTGGTTGAAGGCCACACGGAAGGAGAAACAAATATTCTGGAATTAGTTGTGGACCACATGGAAGGGGTAACAGTAATTCTCGAATTGGTTATGGGCCACATGAAAGTAGTTACGGAAATTCTGGAATTGGTTGAGGGCCACATGGAAGGAGTAATAGAAATTCTGGAATTGGTTGTGGACCACATGGAAGGAGTAACAGTGATTCTGGAATTGGTTGAGGACCACGTGGAAGTAGTAACAGAAATTCTGGATTTTGTTGAGGGCCACAAGGAAGGAGTAACAGACATTCTGGAATTGTTTGTGGACCTCATGGAAGGAGTAACAGTAATTCTGGAATTGGTTGAGGGCCACATGGAAGTAGTAACAGAAATTCTGGAACTTGTTGAGGGCCACATGGAAGTAGTAACAGTAATTCTGGAATTGGTTGAGGGCCACATGGAAGTAGTAATAGAAATTATGGAATTGGTTGAGGGGCTAAATGGAAGCAGTAAGAGAAATGTTGGAATTGGTTGAGGGCCACATGGAAAGAGAAACAATTATTCTGGAATTGGTTGTGGACCACATGGAAGGGGTAACAGTAATTCTGGAGTTGGTTGAGGGCCACATAGAAGTAGTAACAGAAATTCTGGAATTGGTTGAGGGTCACATGGAAGGAGTAACTGACATTCTGGAATTGTTTGTGGACCACATTGAAGGAGTAACATTAATTCTGGAATTAGTTGAGGGCCACATGAAAGTAGTTACAGAAATTCTGGTATTGGTTGAGGGTAGAGTTGCCACCTCATCCCTTTAAACCCGAACACATATGAATTACACAGGTTCTGAGGCTGATTAAGGTGGTAATTAAACTCACTTGGTGCCTTAGCTGCATTAAATTAGCCTCAGAACCTGTGCAATCCATATGTGTTCGGGTTTAAAGGGATGAGGTGGCAACCCTAGTTGAGGGTCACATGGAAGGAGTAACTGACATTCTGGAATTGTTTGTGGACCACATTGAAGGAGTAACATTAATTCTGGAATTGGTTGAGGGCCACAGGGAAGGAGTAATAGAAATTCTGGAATTGGTTGTGGACCACATGGAAGGAGTAACAGATATTCTGGAACTGGTTGAGGGCCACATGGAAGTAGTAACAGTAATTCTGGAATTGGTTGTGGGCCTCCATTTGGACATGACCAGTCTACCCCACCCCCATACTTTTTTAAGTAAGCCCCGGCCATTTGGTATTCTGAGAATTTGGACATTCCCTTGAAAGTAAGAACATATGTAATGTGTAGCTCCTGCCCATCCATTTGCAATTTTCTTTTGTCCCAACTAAATTAAATGTTGAAAGCTTACAAAGAGAGAATAGTAAGATGTTTTGACATCGTAGCTTTATCGTAATTTGCAATGTACTGTAACTCCCTTCTCGTCTTTTCCAGAAGAGGCCGTAAATGAGGTGAAGAGGCAAGCCCTGTCTGAAGTACAGAAGGCCGTATCTGAGGCTGAACAGAAAGCATTTGAGATGATTGCATCAGAGAGGGCCAGGATGGAACAGACTATAGCAGATGCAAAGAGAAGAGCAACGGAGGATGCGTTCCTTGTAGTGAATGAGCAGGAGGAATCAACTGAGGTATGAGCCAAACTGCCCTACTCTATACTTTTATCTTATTGACATGTTTGTGAGCCATCAACTTGCTGTATTGTGTTTGTTAGCATCATAGTATTGGTCTGTTTGCTTCAACCCAGTGACCTGAATGCTAATACCAGTTCTTCCAGAGATCTTAAAGTATATCTAAAGCAATTTTTTGTAAAATATAATTTGTGGATAAGAGTTGGAAATGGTTAAAACCCTTGTGTCTAACGCGGCTAGGGTCTGAATTCCAGCCTTGTGGAAGCAGACGCAGCCCCCGACCAAGGCTCTGTGGTTTTCAAAGATCAATCACATTCATCGTATGGAGGAGCTGTCTGTCTCTTTGTCTAATACGGAAGAGCAGTTCAGGGATAAATGGAGACCCTGGAGATATTTTACTGGCACGGAGGATTACCTGCGTGACGCAGCCTGACAGTTACCTACTGATATTAATTTCTATACATTTTTCCCTCTTTGAAGCCCATGTGGCTCCCTCCTGGGGGGCCCCCCCGCTCCCTCTCACCTAGTACAGACATTTACCTTATCCCCCCCCCCTTTTTTTTTTTTTTCTTTCTCTTTTCCTCCTTCTCTCTTTTCTTCTGCTCTTGAAAAGGGATGGCCTTAGATGGCCCCCCGTGGAAAATTTTTTGTTGATGATCGGGGGGGGGGGGGCAGCTGGGGGTCCCATCCAGCGGATTAGGCAGTCCGGCGGGGGTGGCCTCCAGGCGTGCGCCCCTCCTAGATAGTTCAGCGCACAGTCGCGTGCGTGTCGCTATGATGTTTGATTTTGTATACATTGGAATAAATAAAGAATTAAAAAAAAAAAAAAAAACCCTTGTGTCCTGTTGGGGAAATTTTTCCTTACTTCCTGTCTTGGAGACACAAAAGGGAAAGAGTTGTAATGCTCAGGATTCCCAGTGTATTATGGATTTTCAAGAGAGAAGAAGAAGAAGCTGTTTACCTTCAGGCTCTCTCACCTGTTTAATACATTACATATAGCCATCTGAAGGGTTCAAAAGGGAGGGGTGAGTCAGCTTCAGCTAATGGGCCTTTTTTTTTAATAGAGGAGCTAAGAAAAGCCTGGAAAACATGTAAAAATGATCTGAAAGTGTCACATGCTGGCTGGCTAGGAGAATACAGTACAGCATTTTAATGTGCAGTATGAATTTCATGTTCATTTACCTGATTGAAAAAAAAGAAACATGTTTTTATCTTATATCTTAGTTCTTACTATAATTTTATATATATATATATATATATATATATATATATATATATATATATATATATATAATATATAAAAAGGTAAAAACTAACTTTTAAAGCACATCTGTCTTTTACCTATTCAAGGGACAAGTTTGTTTTACTCCCCCTATCCCCAGTAGCAAATACTTACATTTTCTTCATATGAGTCCATAGCCTTTCAATCCTGGTGGCTGAATAGAAAAGTAAAGCATAGGTATGAATGTGCTGCTGGGGAGACCTGCATTAAAGCAGAACTTTACCTTTAACAACTTGATGAGAAATAATATTCTTTAGCAAGAAACATATATTACACATTAATAATTATGCTACCAAATGTAGTGTTTGCTGTAAGTTGCCTCCAGCAGTGCTTCTATTTCTTTTTGCCTTAGGCTGCCATTTTGCTGAAGCCCAAAGCCCCTGAACAGCAGTAAATCATGAAGTGGAACTAAACCTATTGATTTAACAGTTCCATTCCTGGAATGCAGGGATGACAACTGTCACATTTGCGTGTGCCCTCAACCAAACTGTCAAACCATCAAACGACTGGAGTCATAACTGATCACCTGTGCAGCCCCATGGCAGTTGCAGATCACATAGAAGCAGCTTCCTTGGCTATAAAGGATAGGAGGGCTTAGTTCCGCTTTAAGGCTGTCAGCAGATCGGCCTCTACAAACTCGGCAGTGCCTAAAAATGGAGAGCAACCGAGCATGTGCAGAGCAGGGTGAGACGGTGTATTAGTGGATTTTAAACAGTATAGGCACTTGTTATTAATGTTTTACATAGCTATAACTGCAAAAGGGGCCAGCCTGAAGTGATTTGGTAGGAATTCATTTTCTGAATAAAGTTCCAGTTTAAAGAGGGCTCGTTGCTTTTCTCTGCATTGGGTTCTTTAAAGAAAATCTGTGCTGGGGGAACATGTATGTTGCATGCCACTTTCCTCTCTTTCTTCAGGTTTTCCTTAAAAACCACTTCCGGATATAAGTCGCTACTTTGACATTAAATACCAGGGTTATGGCAGCAGATAGCTGCCATAAACCTGATATTTTTTTAAACCGAGGGCGTTCCGCTTTCACATAAAAGTGGTCTCAGTGGTGGATTTGCTGCGAGATCACGTTTACGGGCGGCGGGAGAGGTGTCCCCTGCTGCCGCTTCCTGGTAGTCTCAGCCGCTTACCAAAGCCGTTGGTAGCAGCGGAAATGATCCGATCCCCGTCATGGATGGGCAGGAAGGAGTGAGGGCAAGATGGTCCACACTCGACTCTATGCTCTTGGAGGACCAGAGTAAAATAAATAGGGAAAATTTTTTTTAAAGCACCCCGTACCTCCGAGCTTGCGCACAGAAGCGAACGCATACGCAAGTCGCATCCACATATGTAAACGGTGTTCAAACAACACATGTGAGGTATTGCCACGATTGTTAGAACGAGTGCAATACTTCTAGCCCAAGACCTCCTCTGTAACTCTAAACTGGTAACCTGTAGAAATTTTTAAAGTTGCCAAAGGAGATTTTTAAGTACCAAAGTTTGTCATTGTTCCACGTGCGTGCGCAATTTTGAAGCATGACATGTTGGGTATCAATTTACATGGTGTAACATTATCTTTCACCTTGTAGAAAACATTGGGCTAACTTTACTGTTTTCTTATTTTTTAATTCAAAAAAGTGTATCCCTCCCCCCCCAAAATTGCGTTTGTAAGACCGCAGCGCAAATATGTTGTGATATAAAGTATTGCAATGATCTCCATTTTATTCTCTAGGGCCTCTGCAAAAAATATATATAATGTTTGGGGGTTCTAAGTATTTTTCTTACAAAAAAAATACTGATTTTAACTTGTAAACCACAAGTGTCAGAAATTGGCTTGCTCCTTAAGTGGTTAGAGCTCCAACGTCAGGAAATGGGAAAACTATCCCCTAGGGTTAAATGCTGTTTTAGTATAGGGGAGATTAGAAACACTTAGCTGATCCTCTGCTTCCCCCATGCTCTGGCAGGAGACTCTCCCTTGGCATCATTATGTCCAATGCAGGGCAATAGACCCTACATAGGTCTTTGATGATATCAGGACCTTAGACCGCTACAGCATAGGGGAGAAGACACAGTGGGGACCAGTC
>BLSH010479914.1:474945-487044 GCA_018402905.1 Glandirana rugosa
CCCGTACATTCTTTGTTTGTAAAACACTCTATGACGTATATGGGGTAGGCAAAGTCTCAGTTTATCGAAGAAGAAGTCCCTATCGAGACGTTCCTCAACACTACACTAGAGAACATAAGAAGAGGTTGCATCACGTACGACCTATGAAAACACCAGTAACAAACGTCAGGTACAGTTGGTCACCGGTCGCCGAGAATAGTGGGAGAACGAGTTCCATCAGTGTGTGGTGTACTTGCCCTGGGGTGATGCAACCTCTTCTTATGGTCTCTAGTGTTAGACTTATGTTTACATGGGGTGTGAAAAGTGTATAAATAAACATTTGTAAAAACTTTTGGTAAATAGTAAAAGGAATAGACCAACACAAAGTGGCACATAATTGTGGAGTGGAAGGAAAATGATAAATGGTTTTCAAAAATGTTTACAAATAAATATGTGAAAAGTGTGGGGTACATTTGTATTCAGATTGTGATCTCTGGTATTCTTCTCCAACGTAGTGGGGTCCCGTTCATGTGGTGTGTGACTACCTTGAGCAAGAGGGTGATAAGAGCCGCTGGCCACTGGTTGACATGGACTGCAAACAATGACCACAAAAGTATCCAGCATGCACTACGTTGGAGAAGAATACAAGAGATCACATCACAACTCCTTGCAGAGCTATCCCTGAAGAAGAAGCTATTTGACTCTGAAACGGATGGGGTATATGCAGTATCTCACAAAATGTTTGTTTCTTACATGCCCGCCTGTGATTCTATCTGATTGGAGACGTTATTGTGAGGAGGATTGGAAATTGCAGTGCAATGCCCATGACCATGTTAGATCTGGTAAATGTAGGTCTATAGGGGGTGTCTCACTTGGTGCAGTCTGAGGTGTATGGTGCACGCATATTAAAGTTGGATCGCCTGTCACCCCTTTTCTAATCTTTCCATCACTTCCTCCTCTGGGGATTTCTGGTTCATCGGATGGACTTTGTATACACTAAGCTGTCACACTGAAAGACTGTGAGGAAGTGCTGCTACAGATACAACTTTCTGAATGAAGAATAGTGGACTCTTTTATTTGTTTTGTTTTATTGTAATTTTGGATTTTAGTAGCTGCTCAGCTTATTTGAACATTTGCACCCATTAGCGCTGAGTTTTGTAGGAGGGCTGGAGATATCTATTGTGATGCTTTGATCTAAACCATTCCATTGTAGCTCTGGCTGTATGTTTAGGGTCGTTGTCCCACTGGAAGGTGAGCCTCCACCCCAGTCTTAAGTCTTTTGCAGACTATAACAGGTTTTCTTCTAAGATTGACCAGCTTCCCTGTCCCTGATGAAGAAAAACATCCCCACAACATGATGCTGCCACCACCATGTTTCACGGTGGGGATGGTGTGGTCAGGGTGATGTGCGGTATTAGTTTTCTGCCACACATAGCATTTTGCTTTTAGGCCAAAAAGTAAAATTTTAGTCTCATCTGACCAGAGCATCTTCTTCCACATGTTTGCTGTGTCCCCCACATGGCTTCTCGCAAACTGCAAACAGGACTTCTTATGGCTTTCTTTCAACAATGGCTTTCTTCTTGCCACTCTTCCATAAAGGGCAGATTTGTGGAGTGCATGACTAATAGTTGTCCTGTGGACAGATTCTCCCACCTGAGATGTGGATCTCTGCAGCTCCTCCAGAGTTACCATGGGCCTTTTGGCTACTTCTCTGATTAATGATCTCCTTGCCCACCCTGTCAGTTTAGGTGGACGGCCATGTCTTGGTAGGTTTGCAGTTGTGCCATACTCTTTCCATTTTTGAATGATGTATTGAACAGCGCTCCGTGAGATGTTCACAGCTTGGGACATTTTTTTTTTTTACCTAAGTCTGCTTAAAACTTCTCCACAACTTTATCCCTAACCTGTCTGGTGTGTTCCTTGGCCTTCATGATGCTGTTTGCTTACTAAGGTTCTCTAACAAACCTCTGAGGGCTTCACAGAACAGCTGTATTTATACTGAGATTAAATTACACACAGGTGGACTCTATTTTCTAATTAGGTAACTTCTGAAGGCAATTGGTTCCGTTAGATTTTAGTTAGGGGTAACAGAGTAAAGGGGTCTGAGTACAAATTCACGTCACACTTTTCATATATTTATTTGTAAAAAATGTTGCAAAACATTCATCATTTAGCTTCCACTTCACAATTATGTGCCACTTTGTGTTGGTCTATCACATAAGATTCCAATAAAATACATTTACGTTTTTTGTTTTAACATGACAAAATGTGGAAGATTTCAAGGGGTATGAATACTTTTTGAAGGCACTGTATATTCAGCCTCTCGACGGATGGGCTTTAACGTCAAGAGAAAAATATAGAAAACTGCGCTCACCCTGCCAAATAATAAATCCCTGTGTACACAGCTGCAACAATAAAGTGTGATCTCTACACCCCAAATACAAATTAAACCAAAACAAAGCTGCGCTTGTGAAGGGACATAAAGAACCAAACATATATAAGTGAACAATGTTCGTAGCTGGGACAAATTGATAAAAGTTGGTGAAAATAATCAGAAAAATCCAATCTTAGAAGCAACTCAAAGTCCATAAATTAAATCCTCCATACAAGTGAATCTGCATGCATCACACAAGTCCAACAGTGAACAAGACCTCCACCACGATCAATTGTGCCCTTACCGGAACTTATGGACCTCTTATGACAGGAGGTCAGACACACATGTGTGGATTATGCCTCCACCAGGCCACCCGAAACTACTTTTGGTTCGGGGGGAATTTTTTTCTACAGAACAGGGGTGTAGCCATGGGGGCTAAATATGCCCCCAGCTTGGCTAACCTGTTCATGGCCAAGTGGGAGGAGGACGTCGTTGATTCCCAGAGGAGGGAGGAGTTGATCTTCTGGGTTAGATATATTGACGACGTCCTCCTCCTATGGAAAGGCGACCAGGCAGCACTGTTGGAGTATGTGGAGAGTCTGAATGAAAACGATAGGGGCATAAAACTGAACTTTGAGTACAGTCAGACCGAAGTTCATTTCTTAGATCTAATAATTAGGCTGGAGGAAGGAAGAATGACCTCCTCAACATACTTTAAGCCCACCGACCGCAACTCCTTCATTTCCAGGGACAGTTGCCATCATAGGCCCTGGATCGAGGGAGTTCCGAAAGGTCAACTACTCCGTATAAGGAGAAATTGTTCAGACATACAGGATTTTGATAGACAGGCAGAGATTCTAACAGGTCGTTTCTTGGATAAAGGATATGATGAAATCCAACTGCGTGCTACAACAATGGCCATTAGAAATATGGACAGGGGACAACTGCTGGTACATAAGGAAAAGTCAGTCGATCAGAGGTCTGACCCAGGACGCCAATTTGCTTTCATCACTAGTTTCTCCACGCAATATAAGGCTGTGAGAGAAGTCTTTCGGAGACACTGGCATATTTTGAAAAACGATCCAATTTTAGGTACGGCCCTTCCTACCCGTCCAATGATCACCTTTCGAGGAGTACCATCGTTGAAAGATAAACTGGTGCATAATGTCATAGATCCCCCTCCCAGAAACACCCCCTTTTTCCATAACTTAAAAGGTTTCTTTAAATGCGGACAATGCCAGGTCTGCCAAATCAACCCAGTACAGAGGAGAAAAACTACAGAATTCGTGTCAACAATAACCAAAAAGAGATACAATATAGAATCCCTGATTACCTGTCGATCCAACCATGTAGTCTATTTACTCCAGTGCCCTTGTGGGCTGCAATATGTTGGGAGGACGACAAGATCTCTTCATATTAGATTGGGAGAGCATCTGAATAATATTCGGAAAGGGTATCCCAACCACAGTGTCTCTCGTCACTACGATCGGGTCCATGCACGAAACCCAGAAGGAACTCTATTTATGGGAATAGAGAGTATAGTCCCTAACTGGAGGGGGAGTCTTAGGGTGAGGGAGCTATCTAAGATCGAAACGAGGTGGATCTATGTTTTGAAGAGTCTCTCCCCTCTGGGCCTGAACGTTGACTTAGACATCAACTGTTTCATTGACAACTCGTGACAGATTATTCTTGTACCTGCTCCTATTTTGTACTATTCCTTCTGTTACTACTTTCGACATACCCTCCTCCTTCCCTGAATGAATAGCCTCTCTTCTATTACCCTTTCCCTTTCCTTTTTTCTGCTTGCTCTTTTATTAGACATTGGAACCTGGGGCATGAATGTATTACACACTTGAAATGGAATTATGCTTTGAGAGTGTAGTGTTCAATCACATCTAAAGTTGGTGAGGAGTTCCCCCTCCCACCTGACTTAGGTTAGATATCATCCCTTTATATCTGTATATCTGTTCACTGAACGAACGGGATATACTCTATTAGATCTCTTTATTATGATTTCATAAAGAAAGAGAAAGGAAATCTTTACTTTCTGATTCCTTTGTGAGTTCGTATTTCCATTGCTCTTTAAATGGAGGGTGGAGATTTAGGTTCACATATTTTTCCGCTCGGTGATTCCGTTGTTTTTTCAAGGTTTTTAATATTAGTATTTTTACTTCACGTTTTATACAATATATAGCTTTACTCTTTTTTGGTACGTAGTAGCGCCCGTACTTTCCCACCACTACTAACCGAATGTATGCTTCCGTATTCATTTTTATAATATTGGATAACAACTGTTATGGTCTGACCTATGTTTATAACTGGGCGGCATCCGAAAAGCAGGACTTAGGATGTGGACGCTTAGTGCGTCCAGTACCGCATATCAACATCCGGTCAGCATAGCATAGAAAATGAAAGCTGAACGCTTCTGGTGTGTTATGCTGAACGTTCGGTCAGCATGCCACAGGAAGCGGAAGCTGAGTGCTTCCAATAATACATATTAAACATCCGGTTAGCGCAATACAGGAAGCGGAAGTCGGGCGCCCCAGCTTGGAGCGCACACTTCCGGTCCGCATTTTACACGGCGGGACCACGCCCCTATAGAATTGGCGCCAACAATATTTTGTATCCCTTATGCTCATAGGCTTCTAGAAGACATGGTTAGCATGTCAGTTTAGCCGGTTGCCACGATTGGCTTGACTAATAGGTTGGGAGGGACTTACCCCCAACGGAAGATGTGATTGGTGGAACTGATTATGGTTGTTTGTATATATATAGCGGTGAGAGTGGACAGCCTCCGTGCCCCGGAAGACGTCCTGTAGCGACGAAATCGATCGGGCGGAGAGCTGTCTTACTATCACCGCGTGCTGTTTTTTAAACCTCATTGGCTTTTACATATCCGGATAAATGTGAGTTTATTTCCTAATTTTTATAATAAATTGATTTTATCAACGGTATCACACTATTTGGCCCATTTTTTCTTGGTTACCGTGTTTCCCCTGGAGTGGAAGTGCGTGGATTTGGATCGGCCTACTCCATTGACCACTTATCTGTGGAAGGGGTTCCCCAGACTTCCCACTCAGGACAGGAGAGGAACCAATTGATTCAACCGGGTGTCCCGTGAACCAGTGATCGAGGTGGCCTGGTGGAGGCATAATCCACACATGTGTGTCTGACCTCCTGTCATAAGAGGTCCATAAGTTCCGGTAAGGGCACAATTGATCGTGGTGGAGGTCTTGTTCACTGTTGGACTCGTGTGATGCATGCAGATTCACTTGTATGGAGGATTTAATTTATGGACTTTGAGTTGCTTCTAAGATTGGATTTTTCTGATTATTTTCACCAACTTTTATCAATTTGTCCCAGCTACGGACATTGTTCACTTATATATGTTTGGTTCTTTATGTCCCTTCACAAGCGCAGCTTTGTTTTGGTTTAATTTAACGTCAAGAGCCCAATGCAAACACATTACTGTGCTGAGTGAGTGCTCCCCACAGTAACTGGTGGGTGCCAAAAAACTGATCACATAATTGTGATCAGGAGCTTTCTGATCATGTGACCGCTGTGACTGCCATTCGTTTAGGCGCAGGGATATGCAATTAGCGGACCTCCAGCTGTTGCAGAACTACAAGTCCCATGAGGCATAGCAAGATTCTGACAGCCACAAGCATGACAACCAGAGGCAGGGGCATGATGGGACTTGTAGTTTTGCAACAGCTGGAGGTCCGCTAACTGCATATCCCTGGTTTAGAGCCTCCTAAAGGGCCAGGAGGCAGCAGCGGGAAGGGAAATACTGGATCACTTAGTTTTTGCATATCTCTTTGGAGATCAGGTGTCAATCTACTTGGGTTCCTCTATATAATCATTAAAAAATGCCCAGCTACAAGCAGACAGTACACATTGCCACTTTTGCGATGCTTAGCATGGCGGTACAGCAATTTCATGCTAGATGCAGAGTTTGACAGGCGGCACCTCTATGTAAGTAAATGGGGGTGTTGCAGTTGATGCACAATCCAGCAATGCAAAATTGCTGTTCTGCATTGGAAAAAACAAAGGAAAAGTTACAACAAAAAACCTGGCACCTTCAGTGGAACAAGCTTAGATTCGATAATAGTGGGATATAGTATTTTAATAATGTTTTTTGTTAAACATTTTAAAACAATATTATGTTTGTCTGCTAATGCAGATTTAAATTAGTCAAATGTGTATATTTATTGCTATATCTGTATGAGATAAAATATAATGGAAGGTGTTTAAAGGGGTTCCATGGTCAGAGCATGTACTTTCATTTTAGAACATCAGCATTGCAATAAAAATACAAATTGTTAAATTTGACAATCCAATATAAGATTACTTGAAAAATGTCCTTTTGTGTTTTGTTTCATGTAGTGCATTTTTTATGTGTTTTTGATGCTTTCCCCTCTTCTTTTCTAAATCTCAATGTAGGACTTGCTTCCTGTGCTTTTTTTTATGCATTTTGCCACATATCAGATTGGTTCCATACGGAAAAAAATGCAACATACTTTGCATCTACTTTTGTTGACTGCCCTGGTGTGAACCAGGGCCATTGGAATCCATATTAACCACTTCAGCCCCGGAAGGATTTCCAGCTTTAGGACCGGAGCCCTTTTTGCGATTCGGCGCTGCGTCGCTTTAACTGACAATTGCACGGTCGTGCGACGTTGTACCCAAACGAAATTTGCGTCCTTTTTTCCCCACAAATAGAGCTTTCTTTTGGTGGTATTTGATCCCCTCTGCGTCATTTCTGATCGCCGCTTTAAACAAAAGAAGAGCGACAATTTTGCAAAAAAACCCAAATTTCTTACTTTTTGCTAAAATACAAATCCAAAAAAAAAATATAAAAAAACATTTTTTTTCACCGTTTTTGGCCGATTTATATTCTTCCTCATATTTACGATAAAAAAAATCGCAATCGGCGTTTATTGATTGGTTTGCGCAAAAGTGGTCGCGTTTACGGATGATGAGAATTCATTTTTGGGGTTTTTATTTTTTTTTTATTTTTTACTAGTAATGGCGGCGATCTGCGATTTTTAGCGGTACTGCGATATTTCAGCGGACATGTCGGACCATTTTGACACTTTTTTGGGACCATTGGCATTTATACAGCGATCAGTGCTATAAAAATGCACTGATTACTGTGTAAATGCCATTGGCAGTGAAGGGGTTAACCTGCAGGGGGCGCTCTAAGGGTTAACTATGTTCCCTGGGCGTGTTCTAACTGTGGGGGGACTGCCCTGGCTGGGGAAGGGAAGTGGTCACAGCCTTCGTATACATGAAGGCTGTGATCACAGCCCTTCCCCCTTCACAGAACGGAGGTCCATGTTTACATACACGGACCTCCGTTCCTTCACTCCAGGGGGGGCCATCGCGGGTAGCCGGCGGCAATCGAAGCCGCCGCACCCGCTCCCTGGCCCTCCCTGAACACAGTGAGCGCGCGGGCGCACCTCCGGCGGCGCACGCGCGCTCACTAGGCGCGATCTCGCGGCCGCCGTCATATGACGGCGATCCGCGTTACAGAGCCACTTTGCCCCCGTCAATTGCCGATCGGCGGTCGGCAAGTGGTTAAACAATGTCAATGTGTTTTTGATTCAGAAAAAAATTCACTGGACTGCATCTGGTGTGAACCAGCCCTAAAAAAGTCATAGATGACATATTAATCATCCAAAGTCAAGGCTATTTGTTTTAACCATTTGCCTACAGGGCACTTACCCCACCTTCCTGCCCAGGCCAATTTTCAGCTTTCAGTGCTCTCACACAATGACAATTGCTTGGTCATGCAAAGTTGTACCCATATGAAATGTTCATAATTTTTTTGAGCCAGAGCTTTCTTTTGGTGGTATTTAATCATCACTGGGTTTTTATTTTTTGCTAAACAAACAAAAAAAGGCCAAAAATGTTGAAAAAAAAGTTTTTCTTAGTTTCTGTTGATGAAACTGTTGATGCACTGATGAGGCTGTACTGACAGGCACTGATAGGCTGCACTGATGGGCATTGATTGGCGGCACTGGTGAGGAGTTACTGATGGGCACTGACAAGCATCACTGATGGTCACTGATTAGCAGCACTGGTGAGCACTGACATGCATCTCTGATGGACACTGAAGGGCAGCACTGATGGGCACTGATGAGGCTGCACTGATAATCAGGGCACAGATGATCAGTGCCCTAATTGTCAGTGAAGATGTCCCTGCTGAGGAATGCAGCTTACTGGCTCTCCTCTCCTCACGCGATGTCAATGTGAGGAGAGGAATGCTGATAACCTGCATTTCCTGTTTACTCTGTGATCAGCTGTGATTGGACACAGCTGATCACATGGTAAAGAGCCTGCGTTGAGTTGCATTGAGGGACATAACACGGATCGCCATACCGCACATCCCCCAGGTGCGCATGCACGGCAGAATGGGGGGACATCATATGATGTCATCCCAGAATGAGAGTGCTCCCGCCCATCGGTCATTTCACTATACGGCGGGCAGGAAGCAGCTAAATCGGTATCCATCTGCATGAGTGTGGACAGTGACCCAGAAAGTGAAAACAGCCCAGAACCCCCATGTTGTGGAAAAAGAAAACTTGAGCTGCCCATAGATGAATTTAAATCCGGTTGTTTCAGCAGAATCTCGATTCATGTGTGGCTGCTCCCGCTCAACAGAAGTCGATCTGACAATCTGACAGTATTCTCACTATCAAAAAACAAGGTTCAACGTGGAGGATTCCTTTGTCCTCCTCGATTGTGTGGATGGGGGAATAGGTTGGGTTATTTTTATATTCAGCCTCCTGCAGTTATATTCATCTATGGCCAGCCTAAGGGCCTGTGTGTGCGGGCTTTGGGCTTGTGTCATTGGCATCAGTTTGACATCAGTTTGAGACACTGCTAAGATCATTTCGAATTCATTAGTATATACATGATCTGACCTGTAGTTGTCCTCCTTCTGACCTGTATTTAACCTGCTTCAAACGGGTTTTGCACTCTCAAAGACCCATTGAAGCGAACAAAAAGCCGATCGACACAGGCCCTAATGTAGCCACCACACCTAAGTACTGGGATCATGCATGTTAGCAGCCTACTTAAGGAAAGGGCTGTGACCTTCCTCTGAATCATTTAGCCATCTGTACACTCTGATCTATCTTGCATTTCAAGTCTGTTTCACAGAAGAGCTGACTGATCTGGGGACGTGACGTACTTTGCAGAGAGATCACTGCTTATCCACAAGGAGCCTGGGCCATTCTCTAGTATGCTGGCAGAGAACAGGCTTTTCTCCTAAGACAGTAGCTGCTTCTATTTGAGGCATCAGGAATGTATTTATCTGGTTTAAACTAAAAGTTCAATTGGGCTTCAATTTAGAGGTCAGATAAAAGGTGTAGTGGAGTATAACACTTTTGGTTATTAAAGTGATATTAAAGGCTAACTTTTTTGTCAAAAAAAATAAAAAAGAAGTTATAACTTTCTGCCCTATACAACTATTTTTCACAGATCAGGCCCTTACCTCCCCTTTGTCAGTCCTCCACTTGGGCTGTCAACTCCTCCAGGTGTCCCCTCAGCAAGAGGGGCACCCGTGCATGCACTCCTGAGCTGGGCTTTGTACATCCATAGACAAACACTGCACAGCTTGGCCACGCACCCTATTCCCTCCTCACAGGATTTGCCACAGGCTCCTTGTCACAGATTACGCACGCCCACGGCGACTAGCTAACCACGATGTGGTCTCTTGACTGGTGGAGACACTGACCATTAAAACTTCACTGTACTTTCACAGCCCGCACAACCTTTGATCACCACTAGAGGGCAACTCCAATCCAGCTGGCTGACTACACACAGGCAGATATGAATCTTACATACAATCTGGTGCACTCTAAGGGTTGGGGAGCAGTCTAGCAATTAGCACACTCTTCTAGGGTTTCTCTAGCTATCCTGCAAGCTAAAACCCAGGTGCTAATCACTCTTCCCACTGTCCACACACCAGACCCACAATAAACAATAGCCTGCCACCACCCAACAGTTTGTACGCAGACTGGTCTGCTGGGCCACCACACACACACACACAGATCTCCGTCTGGCAGATCTGTTAGTTTACAATCTGCATGCAATCTGCCAACACACAGAGCAATTGCATATCGATTGGCACGTAGCTTAGACTGAATATTTAGGCACTAAAATACAACAATCTCTCTAGAGATATGAGTCCTAGCTTAGTACACAGAAGTCACTTATTAATTTTAACATTTAATATCCCAAAAGTGGGCAGTGCATAAGAAATATATAGAAAGAAAAAGGAGTTACAAAAAATACAAAAATTTACACAGAACAATACATACAATTGGCAATTTGCTATGGAAATAAAAAGGGATAAATACAGAAATAAACTTTATCGCAGCTTATCCCTGGGCAGAAGTATGTCAGAAAACCATATGTAGACTCTCCAGTTTAGAACTGACTTTGTGAGAGCACACGGTCCATGTCTCAGGCTTCCCAATTTATTGAAATATGGATGTGGGCTGGACATTAGCCCCAGGCCAATCAACCCTGAGGGATGTTCCTGTTCAAGCCCACTGGTTCTGAAATGACCAACGTCGAATTGGGCCAGAACGGCGCTGATCACTGGGTCATGAATAGGATTTCCAACACCAGCGCATTTCTCTGTTCGGGACAGTACCAATCACGGCCTGCCTGCCACAATCCAGCGCCATCTCACGGTTTTGCATGATTTGCTAAGATCCTACACACGCTATAAATACAGATTGGTATGTACTCGTAGCCCAACTTGTGTACGATCAAAAGGAATTATTTTCATCTCTCTGCCACTAATATTTCAGCTTTTATGAGAGATAAAATATATTCCTTAGATCTCTTAAGTTTGTAGACGGCGTGGAGCCTTCTCCTGCCCCCTTGCCAAGACTAGCAACTTTCTTTGAGGCTGCAGAAGGTGACAAATCTTATGTTTACTCTGATGGGGAATTTTTATTACCATCTAGGTGTCAGCTCGATCCTTAGAGCTAGCTTTGTCCTATTCAAATGCTAATGAAAGAACATATGTGCATGACTGACATTGAATACTATATTTTTAATAACACAGAATTAAACTACATCCACAATTATACTACTTTTATAGATCACATCACATCTCGCTAAGGCAACACTATCTTACGCTTACATTTATGTTACACACCAGTTTGAGACACTTCTAGGATCATTTTGAATTCATCAGTATATGCATCTGACCTGTAATTGTCCTCCTTCTGACCTGTATTTAACCTGCTTCAAACTGGTTTTGCACTCCCAAAGACCCATTAACCACTTCAGCCCCGGAAGGATTTCCAGCTTTACGACCGGAGCCCTTTTTGCGATTCGGCACTGCGTCGCTTTAACTGACAATTGCGCGGTCGTGCGGCGTTGTACCCAAACGAAATTTGCGTCCTTTTTTTCCCACAAATAGAGCTTTCTTTTGGTGGTATTTGATCACCTCTGCGTCATTTCTGATCGCCGCTATAAACAAAAGAAGAGCGACAATTTTGCAAAAAAACCCAAATTTCTTACTTTTTGCTAGAATACAAATCCAAAAAAAAAATATAAAAAAACATTTTTTTTCACCGTTTTTGGCCGATTTATATTCTTCCTCATATTTGCGATAAAAAAAATCGCAATCGGCGTTTATTGATTGGTTTGCGCAAAAGTGGTCGCGTTTACGGATGGTGAGAATTCATTTCTGGGGTTTTTATTTTTTTTTTTTTTTT
>BLSH010479914.1:498699-511864 GCA_018402905.1 Glandirana rugosa
CACAGGCACCGTGCCTGGGCCATGTGAAATCTCTAATTTCTGCTATCTGTCCTCAGAGCAACAGCACAGACAGCAGTAGTAAAGTAATCTATCTCAGGATGCAGGATCAGGTCTCAAAATGTCTCAAATCTCACCCTCACGCAGTCAGCTACCTTTCCCTACACTAACCCAAGGAGCATGTGACTGCAGCACTGTGACTCCAGCTTATAAAGAGGCTGGGTCACATGATGCACTGGCCAATCACAGCCATGCCATTAGTAGGCATGGCTGTGATGGCTTCTAAGGGCAAACCAGTGAAACACTTGTTGATTGGCTGCCCTGCAGCTTCTCAACACGTGGAGTAAAATAGCAGAACCCCGGACCGAACCCGAACGATTTTTGAAATGTCCGGGTCCGTGCCACGGACACCCGAAAGTTCGGTACGGACCCGAACGTTACAGTCCGGGTTCGCTCAACACAGTAGAGATGTGTTTTTCCTCAGCCCCGCAAGCACCACAGCTTCATTAGCAAGAACGGGAGAATTTACACACTGCGGAGGATCCCGGACATGTCACAGCGTCGCCGGACTCATTCCCGACCCCCAGGGACGGACGGGTCTTGCCGTGGACAGCTGGAATCATACTTCCCTGAGGCCTGCCGGACGGAGACCAGAGCTTCCAAGATGGCGCAGGAAGCCTTGCTACGCCATGCGGCCCCACTCTCTCCAGCAGCCGAATCTCCTGCACGATCGCCTAGGTCGATAAGCAAATCCACCCCACCGGCTTCCCCAGCCTCCCCTACCAACGACGGAGGGCCTGATGTATCCAACCTCATGGGGGATAGAGACCTGAAACGCCACATCTCTCCCCACTAAAGAAGACCTGGAATGCTTTACTGACAGGGTGGAGAGGGCCTTCCAGCAGGACATTGCACAACTTAAATCCGACACCACGCAGCTAGGGAACAGGCTAGAAACACTGGAGCAGAAGGTTGACGAATCAGCCCCCACTATGGCCTTGTTTGCAGAACGATTTGCTGCACAAGATCAAAAGATTGAAGCATTGCTATGCCAGATGGATGATTTCGATAACCGTAGTAGAAGAGTGAATATACGCATTTGTGGTTTACCTGAAGCTACGGGCCCCAAAGATGTCATACCAACCCTGACTGATATATTCCAGGAGATTTTAGATCTTCCCCACAACGCCCCGGTTGAAATAGACCGGGCACACCGGGCCCTCAGACCACCGTCACAGGATACTGATAATCCACGAGATGTAATTTGCAAAGTGCATAAATATACTTTAAAAGAACGCATCATGCAAAAAATGTGGGGAAGCCATACTTTGATTTAGGTGGGGCCCATCTTTTCTTTTACCAAGATCTTTCCAGACACACGCTCATGCAGCGTAGAACACTTTGCCCCTTATTGGATGCTATCCAGAAGGCAGACCTTACCTACAGATGGGGCTTTCCCTTTGTCCTACAGGTCACTAAGGATGGACGCCAATACATGCTGCACAATAAGGATGACTTACCACACGTACTAGCTGACCTGGAATTGGGCCCTGTTGATTTTCCATACTGGAGAGGGTCTATGGACTTCCCCACGATTCAACTTCCCCAACCCTGGCAACCTGTTGGACTCAGGAATAGGAGGAGGAATCACCAGCGTCATGCCCCGGGCCCCTCTCCTGGCCCATCTACCTCCAGGGACTCATAATCGGTTACCTGGGCACCATATAATCTTTCCCCATGTTTTCCAGATCCGCAGGCTACTATTTTATTATTATTATTATTAATTGCCCTCTGAGTTCTCCATTTTACTACCACTATAGAGGTTCTTTTTGCTTTTGATTTGTCTTTTTGCTTTTGATTTGTCTTTTTTTTCTGGCGGACAAGGCCAGCATTCGTTGACAAGGTCGGAGACGGTCACAGGTTCTATAGCCAAACGGTCTTATTCCCTCTGTAAACTATGAAGTTCTAGGCTCAGAAACAAGACTCAGGAGTGGGACTCATGGGCTTTGTGTGAACATCTCCCTTCTTTGTAGGCCTCTCATAGGGCAGCGATGGTGGGAGGGTATACTTCTTGGACACCTCCACACTTTTTCATTTACCCCCTATAGGCCAAACCTTATCAGGTGTGGATTCCAGAGAGGATTGTGGGCAGTGCTGGGGCTCCCCCACTATTACTGGGGGACACCAAGTACTGTCTCTACAGTTCTTTCCGTGGAGGGCTGGATTGATACCAGCCCACTATATGTTTTTATCTATGTTTCTTTTTTTTTTGCTTGTTTCTTCCCATTCTATTGTTACTTACCCCTGTTTTTGTACCCTTAGGATACACTCTCTGCTCTGCCGCTCACTCCGTGCCCGCTGTCAGTACCTGGGGAACATCTCACCTTCTAACACGCCATGGCGTTGATCAAGGTAATTTTGTACAATGTGAGGGGTTTCTGTTAACCACACAAGAGGAACAAATTATGGTGGGAGCTGAAAAGATTGAAAGCACAAATAGTTTTCCTACAGGAGACACATTTCACTGCACAGTCAACCTCTAAAATACCTAACCACTTATTTAACCAGTGGTTCCTTAGCCCATCTCCAGTGGCTAAGTCAAAGGGTACAGCCATAGCCATTCATAGATCATACCCTTTCCAGATGGAAGAGAATCAAATAGACCCACAGGGCCGCTATGATTTTTTAAAGGGGACACTTTCTGGGATATTATTTACACTGGCTACAGTTTACACCCCTAACTCAGGTCAGATTACCTTCATTGATGCTGGCTTGGAAAAACTAGCTGAATTCAGAGAGGGATCCTTAGTATTGGGAGGCGACTTTAACATTAGCCCTGACCCCACCTTAGACACGTCACACGGCTGACCAGTCCATTCCTACGTGTTCTTAAAACATTTTCGCAAAACCTTACAACAGCACCTCCTGGTGGACTGCTGGAGGGCACTCCATCCGTCTGATCAGGACTACAGCTACTACTCTAAAGTCCATGACACATACACTCGCATAGACCTACTGTACTTGGACCCTCTGACCCTTGAGCTGCTGCAGTTATCATCCATTGGCAGCATAACCATTTCGGATCATGCTTCTGTGTCAGCAGTCCTGACCTTGCCGAATAGCACTTGCAGGTCCTGGAACTGATTTCACAGGGCACTAGACTTAAAAAGGCCCGCTAGGCGGACTTCCATAAGGTTCTGGGGGCCCTGCAACAGGCAGAAATCTGACATAAGCACCACAGAGATTCTGAGGCACTGAAACAGCTGACCGACCTTAGGGAACTCTTTGCCAGACTATTACACAGCCAAATAAAAAGACAGCAACGACACCTAGCACACACATTTTATGAGCATGGGAATAAATGTGGCAGGATGGTGGCTAAGGCCCTTAGGAAGAGACACGCCCAGATGCATATTTCCACACTTCGATCGCCTGCCGGAGATATGACTATTCACTCCTCTAAAATAGCCACCCTATTCAGGGACTATTATGCAGCTTGTTGTGCTTATGAGGAATTTTTTTCCTGCACGGTATTTATGTATAAGTCCTTTTTAACGAGAGTATTCTTTTTTTTTTTAACAGAAATTGTTTTATTAAGAAATTATCAAATTAGTAACAGAATCAAATGACATTTTTTCCACTACAGTGTGACAAAGAATCCACATAGTACATCACATCCTATAGCTGAATACAGTTAGCACAGTGGCAGTCAGTAATTTAAGCAAAGTATATTCCAGCAGATAAACAATACATCCAAGAGAATTTACTCCAATCAGTTCAGGTTGCCAAAGGAAGGGGGGGGGGGCAGGGGAGGGGGGTGTGAGGTAGCAAAGGGGGCCGAAGGGGAACCCTCAGGAAACTTCCAACTTTTAGGGTCATTCTCATAGAGGGAGAAGTCCATCTAAGTCTGCGCTCCTCCACATCTCTCCATCCAGGCTGCCCAGATTTTGTTAAATTTTTGTGGACTCCAGTGAAGTAGGACTTCCCTCCTGGCATAGAATAATACAAAGGTTAAACATAGCTTTGTGTACCTGTCTCCCTCAATATCGTCCACATGGCTCAGCAGCATTAGCCGCGGATTTGGGACAATATTTATCCCAGTCACATTGCCCAGGGTGGTAGCCACTGCCTCCCAATATGAGTGTAATCTCGGGCAAGCCCAGAACATGTGCCAAAAGGAACCTATTTCCACTTTGCATCTGAGACATTGGGTCTCGTTGGGGGTATACAGCAGCCAGTCTTTGCGGGGTGTAATATACTCTATGTATAAATTTTAATTGTATAAATCTATCCTTAGCCAAAATCATTGAAGGTATAAATGTAGAGATACAGTCCTCCCACTCCTCCTCCTCCAGTTCAGCAATGTCTACCCTCTATTTGTCCATGGTTCGGGTAGGTTTAACGCCATGTGCTACAGTAAGATAGAACTAGAGAGAGGACAATGGATTACCCATCTTCCCAGAGGTGAGCAGACGTTCCACAGAACCTGACTCCAATGTCACCGGCTCTGGGAACTGTGCCTTTACTGCGTGCCTCAGCTGCCAGTAGCGAAACTCAAACAAATTGGGTATCGAGTAGGCATCTCTCAGCTCACGGAAGGACATGAGTATTTTATAATATGTTTCAGTGTAGTAATCCCCTTTCCAGCCCACACCGATGGGTCTGGGACAGTATGTAAGTGTGGAAGTAAGGGGTTGCCCCATAAGGGGGTGCGTGGTGAAAAGTGATGAGGTTTTTTATAAATCGCCTTAGCTTGTTGCCAAACTATGACCGTTGTAGCCATTAACCTAGTAGTGGAGGGGTGAGCCCTGACTCCCCTGAAAGTTAGGTTACTGAGGGCTGCATAGGAGCTTAGTATTGCTGCCTCTAATCTTACCGCCGGGTTCTGCCGAGGCTGGGAAAACCACCACCTCACCATCACAAGTACTGCAGTCCAATAATATATCTGAAAATTGGGAAGCGCCAAGCCTCCGCTCGAGAGCGGAAGGTACAACACACTTTTTTAGTTGTCCCTTTTAATGTTTTTGCAGTTGACGATGTGTGTTGCAGGTCTACTGACCTAATGTTAAGGAAGGTTCGGGCAAGGCGAATTCAAGACAGACAGATCTAGCACCCTCATACTAAATGTCCCTATGAACATGTGTGCAGTCCCTGGGATGGTGACCCGCGAGGGGAAGTATGATGGAGGTCATTGACCCCCTTTCCCAGGGGGCAGGGGCCAGGCCTACAGGGATGCCTTGTTACTTGGTGAATGTTTAGCATGAACAAGTTGTCAACAGTATACGAGAGATCTGTAAAATATACATTCTGAAAACTGAATAGGCTCTAGGCCGAAACCCATTTCTTTCAAGGAACCACATTCCTCGGTCAGATATACCACAACAACACTTTAAGATGTGATGTATGTTAGCAGACACTCTCTATGTTTTCTGTCTTTTTTAAGAGTTTATGTCTTTTACAAAGAGAAGATTATCAATACACAATGTCATGTTAATAGACTGTCTTACAAATAAAGATTATTCAAAAGGAGATATTGTCAACCAGGGTCCCTCCTGAGGTCATTAGTGGCCTCTTGAGCTGTGGCTGATTTGTCCCTCCTTTTGTTGATGCATGCACAGTTCTGAAGCCAATGCCACCAGGCAGAGCCAGCTGCATGACATCAATGATCGTTTTAGCTGTCTGTAAAGGTGACAATCTAACCACTACTGTAAGGGGTGGCATTCTTCCTACTGGCCACAAATACAAAATACATTTTGAGCCCTAATTCCTAATAAATTGGTTTTAGTAGAGGCTCCCTGAGACCTGAAAATTATTTCAAGGGTTCCTCTGGGGTAAAAAGGTTGAGAAAGGCTGCTCTGAAAGTGCAAGAACTTGTCTCTAGGCCTAGCCTAGTTGTCACCAGAATAGATATCTGCATTGAAACATTTCTCCTCACCTCTTTCATAGATAACTGGAAATTCTGGATGTCCTATCACTTCCTGTTTCTCTGACAATGGTGAGCAGGGGTAAATATAGAGGTTGAATTCCCTCAGTACAAAGATATCAATAAAAAAAACACACAGAAGAAGAATGGAGCACCACTAAAACAAAGTATTTATTTCTTCATATAATAGGACCCGTGGTTGAAGGAAAGAAAATTGCTTGATTCTCCCATTAACACAGTTAGTGTTGATGGGGGAATCCCTCCTGCGGAGCTATTATATTGTGACAGCGGAAGGTTTCTCCAACGTTAGAATACAATGATTACAAAGTTGGATTTTTCTTCTGTGTTTTTGGCCGAAGTACCTTTTTGTGACTTCTAAGCAACCCATAGATGATGCGACTTTCTTTCCTTCCACCATAGGTGGAACGAAGGAAAATCACATTATTCCCCCATCAACACATAGCCGGTAGTTGTAATTGCATGCAGAAAATTTCAATAGGCTGGTTGTACCCAAGTCGACAGAGGGATCAACTTGGGTGCAATCAGCCTTTCCATACATGGATTGAAATTCGACCGGTCCCTGCTGAACCTGACGAATTTCGATCCATGCATGGCCAACTTCGGAGTTCAGTGTTTAATCTACCCAGGAGAATGAATTAGTTACAGGAATCATTCAACATGTTTGCAAAGTTTCTCATGTACAATAATAAAATTGTTGAGAAAAAAGTGTTAGGTCAGGAAGTTGAAATGACGCACCCCAAGATGAAAACGATCAGCTGTAGAACAGGTATAACGTCATTCTTTTGTATTTGGCAAAAAAATCTAACAATGGGTGGCCAACATGAGTGAGCCCTGGGCTCTTAACCCAATTCATCCATTGTGTTTATATTCTCAGATGATTAACCATTCCTTATCAGAGGTGAGATAATCAGGACTGTAGTCACCGAATAAATATCGGCTGATAAGCTAATGAGTTTTACATTCAGTGTACTGACTCCAGGAGAGAACCTTATGATTACTAGGTCAAAGCCTAAATGTGGCATATGCCAAAGCAAATAACCATTTGCTTTCATTTTCCTGGCTATATATAGGTATTTTTAAGCTGCATGTGGTTTCCTCTCACCTTCTATGTGCCTCCTCAGTAAAATCAAGAAATTAATGTAAATGAGGCCCCAAATTATTGTGTAAGCAGAGAATACTTCATTAAGAGTACTTTCACACTGGGGGTAGTGGGGCGGTAGCAGTAAATCAACGCTAGTTTCAGCGGGTATATACGGCTGTTATAGCGGCGCTACGGCTGCGGGAGCGGTGTCTTTTTTAACCCCCCACAAGGGGTTAAGACGGGGTTAAAAGTGCCGGCGTTCCGCGCTTCCGAGGCAGTGTGCAGCCGCTTCGGAAGTGCTGCCCCATTGTTTTCAATGGGCAGGGGCGGTGGAGGTGCGGTATATCACTGCTCATCGTACCACTCCATAGATGCTGCTTGCAGGACTTTTTGTAACGTCCTGCAAGCGCACCGCCCCAGTGTGAAAGCACTCCGGCTTTCACATTGGGGTGGATGGAGAGGGATTTTTGAGGCGCTTTACAATTGCTATTTTTAACTTAATAGCGCCTGTAAAGCGCCTCGGTGTGAAAGGGGTCTTAGGCATACGTTATTAAAGCTTATCAAAAGAACAAAAATGTAATGCAGTATAATGCAATGTTCCAGTCCTTGGATGTGGTGGCTACCTTTTTGCACTGATCAATTGTTCTGCCTCTCCAATCTAAGCATTGAAAGTGTGATTTCTGTAACTTACAGTTGTGTTGAGATAACCGATCACCCAATCTTAGCTGCATAAACAGACAATGACTCAATCCAGATGACACCTTGTAGATATTGTGAAGTTTAATGCATAAACTGTGAGGATCTTACAACAATGAACATCGGATAGGTCAAAAGATCATAATGTGATCCAGTCCATGAGACATGTGACTAAGATGCATTACTGGGTAAATGAACAAAGGGTGGAGATAACTATACGGGATAAATCTGAGCTACAGGAAGGGGAGGAACCTGGGACAGAGAATACATATAACATTTAAAGGCATATCACAAAGCATGGGAAGCATGACACTCCCTGTCAAAATCTATGATTTCTATTATTAACAAACTTTAGTCCAAGCCCAAATATAAGTAAATAAAGATTCTTTCCCAGGAACATCTGCAAAACAAGAGGGAAGGGAAGAACAAGGGAAAACAATGCAAACATTGACAAAATACTTGCAGATGCTGGTCTCGAAGGTCCAGGCTGTGATAAGGAGGGGAAGGCAGCAACATGCACCAATCCTTCTTACCTCCCTTTGAATAAAGTTAAAGACTTGTGAGACTTGTATTCCTCTTTGGGCAAAAGAAGTACTAGTTCCTTTATAGGCCTGAAGTAAACGTGTGCAGAACCTTCTTTCATTACTTTAACTTCTACTTTCCGCAGTTTTCGCTTTCACTAGCGGCTTGTTTAAGACTCTTAACCTTACCATGCCTGTGGCATTCTCACATTGTTTTTCCAAAACATCCATTTCTGCTTTCTAGCATGCGGCTTCAGCTTCCTTCTCTGTTTTCTGGCGTTAAGCTTGAGCTTCCATCTCTGCTTTCTATTGGGTGAAAGCTGCCTGAATTTTAGAAGCTTCAGCATCTGCATGGCCTTTATGTTTTTGACTGAGTGTAGAAGATCTTGATTGTAGGGTTTTGGACGATCTTGTGGAGATTCTAGTAGATTCAGAACGATAAGATCTAGATTCATAGATCTGTGTTATTCTCACTTCTGCCTTTGTCTTTGGTTGTGCCACTTAATTGTTTCTTTCAAGATTGAGCTCCTCAAATCTCTTAAATTCTTCCAATGACCCTTGAGCCTTGTACCGCTTTAAGAGATCCATATATTTAACACACAGTCTTTGATAACGCTCATAAGCAACATTCAATTGTTTGATAGCGCCCTCTAGTTGTAATGGCTCATGAGATTGTTGGGAGAGAGCAGACATACATTTAACAGTATTAGACCATAAGTCATTGATATTAGACAGCAGTTCTTCCTTGTCAGTTTTAAGATTCTCTTGCGCTTTCCAGGTTGGTTTTGTTAAGCATTTTTCTCTTTTGTTTGAGTCAGGGTTTAATTCCTGACCTGGAAGGAGTTCTGATTCTGGTTGTGTATCAGTTTCCCCAGATTGTATATTATGCTGCTAAAACATCTTGGTAACAAGGAGAGGGTTTATAGTAAAGTTTTTTTCCAGCAGTAGATAAATGTATCAATTTTCTGTGCCTGGCTCGGGTTTCCTAGGCTACTGTTGCAGAAAGGTGTATTTTGACTTTCTTATAAGGTTTCACAGACAAAAGGCCACATGCTAATGCATACAGAGGCTCTTTCCAGTGTCCATATAACATTTCCCTGTGTATCCAGAGCTAGCAAGGATCTGATCTTTTGACTGTTCTGCCTCTCCAATCTAAGCATTGAAAGTGTGATCTCTGTAACTTACAGTTGTGTTGAGATGACAATAACCCAATCTTAGCAGGATAAACAGACAATACCTGGTAGATCTTGTGAAGTTTAATCCATAAACTGTGAGGATCTTACAACAATGAACATCAGATAGGTCAAAAGATCATAATGTGATCCAGTCCACGAGACATGTGGCTGAGATGCATTACTGAGAAAATGAACAAAGGGTGGAGCTAACTATACAGGCTAAATCTACATACATACATATAGCATTTAAAGGCATATCACAAAGCATGTGAAACATGACATCAATTATAACAAAACAGTTCATTGTTAGGGTTTACTTGACAATGTATAGGGTCTAACCCAGGAGTGCACAACCTTTTGAAGAGCGAGGGCCACTTAAGAGACTTGGTAACCACAATGAATGGAGCGGACAGACATGGACAAAGCTCACACTACTCTGAGCTTTCCGATTCGCCCAGATGGAAGGGGAGGGAACCCCTTCTGTTTTTTTTTTTATCGGATTGATGGTAGCTGGGTGTAAATGGACACAAGTCCGTTTTACATCTGCTGTTCCATAGAGGTGAATGGAGGGTCCAATTGGCTTGGACCGATCGTATGAAAGGGGTCTAAGGCTGCTTTCACACTCATGCACTGCGGTTTACCACACCGCGGGTGTAGCGCAGTGCACCTGCAGATTTCCTGCGGTTTAGCTTCACTTTACCATATGCTTCTATTATATCCTGCAGGTGTGGCACACTTCAGAGGGTTTCGCGGGCCACATGTGGCCCCCGGGGTACTGGTTGGGCACCCCTGGTCTAACCCTATACTTTAAAGTATGCCAAAAGCCAATACTCTATTTTCTTCATTTCGGATAGAGCAGGAAAATGTCAGTTCTTCCCTATCTGCCCAAATCAGGAGATATCCACTTACTTCCCATCCTGTAGACACAATAGAAGTTGGATTTTCCTTCACTTTCTGGGTGATGATTGGCACCAGGTTAAATAGAGGATCATCCACCCCAACTGGAAACAGAGACAGGAATAAATGCTAACAGGGGTTGTGACTCGTCCCCACTATTTCCAAATTGGCTATAGATACTTAACTGCTAAACCACAAACGTGACATGTGTAGGCTGTTACATAAAGTCACATGGTTACATAAAGTTGAGTAACATGACTCTGCATTTGTCTTACTTCCTACCTCTTCATTTTCAAGCAATTAAGCCTGAGGCCAAGATTTCCATTATCTTCCAAGGTTCTCATCAATCCAGGTTATTGTACAGTTAGTTATACCCCAGCATATATAGCCACATGTGTAACTCGGTCACTGTAAATCAGCTATCATTAAGTGTGTCAAAGAAGATGTTGATTGTCTAAGAGAATGATGGGAGGTATGAAAGTATTTGGAACTTCTCTATTCTAATTACAAAAATAGTCTCTCTGTCCCACAGTCCCATCAACTTGTAACATGGTGTTAGTCACCTTTGGTATTCCCTTAGTGAGATATCAGTTACAGTTCTCACTCCTGCCACTAGATGTCTTCACCTGTCCTTATTTCATTTGTGTGGAGTTGCTGTTAAGGGAAGTACTTCCTAGTGGTGCACCGAATGGACATTTTGGTGCCGAAACGGAAACCGAAAATACACTAAGCCAAAACCGAAACTGAAACCGAAAATGACAGCTTTTAAAAAATATTGATATTTTTATATACAATTGTCATATGCAGCCTACCTGTGCCTGGGCACTGAAAGGCAGCACTGATTGGCACTGATAGGTGGCACTGACAGGTGGCACTGATTGGAAGCACTGATTGGCACCGATAGGCAGCACTGATTGGTGACACTGATTGGCTGATAGGTGGCACTGACAGATGTCCCTGATTGGCACTGACAGAGAAGATGAGGTGGCACTGACAGGTGGCACTTGTTGGCACTGACAAGTGGCACTGGCAGGTGGCACTGCATGGCACTGAGAGATGGCACTGAAGGTGGCACTGATTGGCACTGGAAGGTGGCACTGATTGGCACTGGCAGGTGACACTGATTGGCACTGGCAGGCAGTACTGGTTGGCACTGACAGGTGACACTGATTGACACTGAGAGGTGGCACTGATTGGCACTGAGAGGTGGCACTGGATGGCATTGACAGGTGGCACTGGATGGCACTGGCAGGTGGCACTGATTGGCACTGACAGGTGGCACTGGTTGGCACTGGCAGGTGGCACTGATTGGCACTGGTTGGTACTGACAGGCGGCACTGGATGGCACTGGCAGAAGAGATGAGAAGATTCACATTGCACAGATCGCGTGGCTTTTAAGAGCCTCTCTGTGCAAGAAACTGTCATGTAATTACACTGAATGCAGAGAGAGACACAACCTGTCAGATCTTCATGCTGAGGTCGGAGGTGGGTGGGACCGAACAGCTATCAAACACCCGCCCAGACATAGAAAAAGACTGAGTAGTCCATCGAGTCTGCCCCTTTTTATTTATTTATTTATTTTTAATTTTTTTTTTTTTTTTTTTACATTAACCTTGTTGTCTGACTATAGATTTATGATTATCCCAAGCATGTTTGAAGCCATTTACTGTTGACTGTCTCACAACCTCTGTTGGTAGTTTAGTCCAATCATCAACCACCCTTTCAGTAAAATAATACTTTCTAAGATTAGTTTTGAACTTCCCCCCAGTTAGTTTGAGGTCATGTCCCCGTGTTCTTGATTTTGGTTTCATATTGAAAGGACTGCCCTCCTGAACCTTATTCACCCACTTGATGTATTTAAAGGTTCCAATCATGTCTCCCCTCTCCCTTCTTTCCTCCAGACTGTACATATTAAATTCCTGAAGTCGCTCTTGATATGTTTTATCCCCCAGACCTTTCACCATTTTTGTTACCCGTCTCTGAACTCGTTCTATCTTATCAATATCTTTTTGTAAGTGAGGTCTCCAGAACTGGACACAGTATTCTAAGTGAGGTCTCACTAAAGATCTATATAGAGGAATCAGAACCTCCTTCCTCCTGCTGGTGATCCCTCTACTGATACATCCCAGAATTCTATTTGCTTTTCCCACTGCCTGCTCACACTGTTTGCTCATTTTGCAATCATCTGAAATAAGCACCCCAAAATCTTTTTCTTCTGTAGTGCTGGCTAACACTGTACCCCCAATGCTGTACTCTCTAAGCGGATTCTTTTTCCCTACATGCATTATTTTACATTTAGAAATATATTAAACAATTTGAAAGAAATGGGATTTTTATGGTGCCAACATATTCAAAGACAACATCATATTTTATACATAAACTTTTATTGTAGCGTATAAAAAATAAAATATATAGAAAAAGTTTTTAAGAAAAAACAATCCATCACATGTGGTTTTTACCACCCTTGGAATACAATTGAATGATGTACTTTAGATATTATCTCATTGCCTGTGCGTTCAACATGTTTCGCAAATCTTTGCTTCATCAGGAACTTTTTACGGCGTAGATAAATTCTAGATAGACAACATATATAGTGATTATACATCAGATATACTAATTTTACAATTATATCCACATATCTTGCATATAGAACATAATTTGAGAATATTGTATTGAAATACGAAATGTATCACAGAAAACCATGTGTTACTGGAACCTCGTGAAAAAAATGCTATTTTGCTTTTTTACCTGTTCAACACTCAAGGAAGAGCTCCCATTAGAAAGGGATCAGGTGCCAAGTCTAAGTCCGGACCACCGGCATCCCACAAACAGCAAGGACTGCAGAGTAGAACAA
>BLSH010479914.1:530483-555076 GCA_018402905.1 Glandirana rugosa
ACGTGGCTTTAAAGCCGGCGGCTTTTAATAGCAGTTTGTATTTTTTTGACGGGCCATGGCTTTCCCCCGTCCCAGGCGGGCCCCATGGCAGGTAACGCCCCATACACACGTAGTGTATGGGGGCGTTACCTACGTCCTCTACTCTTCTAAGTGCAACGTGTCTCGCGTGACGAACATTCTCGGCGAGACACGTACTTTGACAGTACATTAATGTGACTTACGTCTCTCTCTCTCGACAGTCTAGAAGTGCGACTATAGCCTCTTCCCGCCTTAGCTTGTGGATAGTTTACGGTCGGTTATCCTATCCGAGAACTATCAACGAGAAAGGTTAACGTCGTCATGTTGGCTGTCTCCAAACTCCTGCTGTTTTCAAACTACTGTTTGTTCAAAACTATTGCACTTTTGTCCTACTGCACTTCTGTACTGCTGCAATTGGAAAGAGCAACTATCAAGAGCCTATCCTATTGGCTGGCATTTGATAGGTGTTCGATTCCGCCCTTCTCCGATATCAGCGTGAAGATCTGACAGCTCTCTCTCTCTGCATTCAGTGTAATTACATGACAGTTTCATGCACAGAGCGGCTCTTACAAGCAGTGCGCTCTGTGCAACGTGAATCTTCTCATCTCCTGCATCCATTGCGGGGGTATGTGATGCACACATACCCCGCAATGGACGGTACCCCGGGCGGACCCTGCCCCCTTTCGGTACCGGGCAGTTTTTTTATGTTTGACGATAATTTTCGGCGGCCGAAATTTCGGTGCATCCCTAGTTCTTCCCTTTGGGGGTGGGGCCAGCATAAGACTAAGGTGTCCTTAGTTGTGAGCTCTGTGTGCCTTCTTAAGAAGTTATATGTCACAAATGGGACACCAAATTCTTATGAGATTTTGGGCCATTTTGTGACATAGGAATGATGTATATATATTTCAAAACCTGTGTTACAGAGGGAAGGTGGAGAGTTGTGAGCAGGTGGAGACCTGTGAGGAGGTACCCTTTTCACTATAGAGAAGATAAGCCAGCAACCTATTATTGGGAATAAGGGCTTCTCTTGAATGATCTTGCATGAGGAGAAATCGTGCTGGCATCTGTGTGATGGAGAACTCTATAAGTGGTATAGACTAGTCTGACTCTGTCATGTGTCCCTGGAGGGCATGGATCACCATGTATGTGTTCACTGTGACAACCCTGGGAGTTTGGGATATTTGATGCCTTGTCATGGAAAGCTCCGGCTGGACTTGTCAGAAAGCAACAGTGTGGTCCAGACTTTTGGGTCCCCTTTTCCCTAATGAACAGAAGTGAAGAGTTCTGAGTTGAGGTAAACAATCTTGGATAACCCTGAACTGAAGCATGTAGGTGCTCCATGTAATATCTGTTCTGCTTAAGCTGGGTTCGCTGTTTGGCCTGCTAGGTGTTATGCAGTGCTGCAGTATGGAACAACTGGGTTTTCCATCACCTGAAATGCACTACCAAGCTTGTCATCTTGATGGCTTTGGTGTTGTAGAGCTACCCCTGGATGGTAGCTACCAGGAAAAGACTCTCATACTGCAAGTTTTCCAGAGATATTATTGAAGCCGTGGAGAGGTGAGCCTAGTCTGCCTGATAAGGAAGATAGCTGTGAAGGAGGATTTGGCTTAACAACCTGCTGGAAGGGGTAATTACAAATTTCTTTCAAATCGCTGGGGTAGAGATAACAAGGTACTATAATATGTGTGTGACAAATAGTGTAGACATGAAGATCTAATGTACCGTGGCGGCCTATCCATTAGGGGCGCACCCGCGCGCCCCATCCATGCATCCGGCCCGCTGATCTACATACAGGGCACCGGATGCATGGATTCCAATGGGGACGGGGTGTGTTTTTCTGAAGCACATGATTAGAGCCAGAGGCTCTAATAGGCTTCAAAAAAGGGTGGGCTCGGGGCGTAGAGCACTGTGCCCTGATCCCACCCGGTTGTGTGACAATGGCAAATGAATATTCGCTATTATCACACTAGTTCTCCTTCCGGCCAATCAGGAAGTGGGTCGTGAGACCCGTTTCCCGATTGGCCAAAAGGAGAAGCTATCACTTTGGCCTATGAGGAGAAGACATACAGCCGAGGACATGCCTCCTTGGACACAGAGGAGACGCATCCCGGGACATGGAGGAGACGCATTCCTGGGACCCAGAGGAGATGTATCCCGGGACCCGGAGGAGATGCATCCCGGGACACGGAGAGACTGAGGGGGAAACCACCACCACCTGTCAGCACAGGGTGAGTGAGGGGGTGTGGGTGCGGTGTGGGCTGGAGCGAAGGGGGTGTCAGGTCTGTCTGCCGCCCCCCCACCGACCGATGGAGCACCAGCAGCCACTGCTAATGTATGTTCTTGAGACTCATTAGAACTGAGGAAACTGCTTTGATAAGCAGGGAAACATCTTCAGTGTTACGGAACAAGTACAATTAATTGTGACCAGTACTACTATCTACAGTATACCAGTGGTCTCCAAACTGTGGCCTGGGGTTTGGAAGTGGCCCTTTGCTTGCCTTTATCCAGCCCTTGGGACACATTTCCTCCCACTGACCTCAACAATGGGGCACTATTTCTCCCATAGACACCATGGATGGGGCACTCCCCCCCCCACTGACATCGACGATGGGCCACTATTCCTCCCACTGACACCAATGATGGGGCACTATTCCTCCCATTGATACCAATGATGGGGCACTATTCCTCCCAAAGAAACCAATGAAGGGGCTCTATTATTTTCAGTGACACCAATAATGGGGTACTATTCCTCCCACTGATACCAATGATGGGTCATTATTCCTCCCACTGACGCCAGTGATGGGGCACAATTCCTCTCAATAACACCAATGATGGAGCACTACTTCTCCCATTGAAACCAATTATGGGGCATTATTATTTCCACTGACACAAACAATGGGGCATCGTTCCTCCCACTGACACCAATGATGGGACTCCCATTATTACCAATAATAGGGCAATATTCCTCCCACTGATACCAAAAATGCAGTGTTTATTCCCACTGACAATTACTAGTTCCAATTGCCACAGTCCAGCCCCCTAAAACCTGGAGGACAGTAAACTGGCCCTATGTTTAGAAAGTCTGGAGACCCATGACACGGTGAGACCCATTGTCATTTTTTTATTCTACAATCCCTTGTTATATGTATTCCTTTTAGACTATTGTTCGGTTCTCGGGTAGTTTTCTGAGAAAACCTAAAATCTGGTGACAAGAGCACGACATTTCTTCATACTAAATTCATAAAATTCTTTAATTCACAGATTTGCTTCAGGGGCTTCAAACCACATATCTTAAGTTCCCCTAGATAAAGGTTTCACGTTTGTGTGGAATTTGTAGTATGACTACTTTTACTGGGAGATTTTCAGATGATGGTAGATAACGACACATCATGCAAATGTAAAATCCAGCAGGGTGCGTTGAATCATTGATTAAGTGGTGTGAGTAATATGGGGAGTGGATGCTCTGTAAAGGTCACACTCTTCATCGATAAGATCAGGCCATGTGGTGTTTTCCCTTAGAAAGACTTTCCCAAAAGCCTGGGGCATAAAGCACAATAATCGTTATAGATGCCGCATGCTGTATTGTAAACAGCCACAGTATAATGTCATCTGAAGGTATTAGTGTGTAAAGCAGATTATACTTGAGTAAGCAAACATGCCTGCACACCCACCTTCAATAACAAATAGAAAAATAAATATAATCCAATATTTATTAAGGTTACTACTGCTACCAGTAAAAGAAATGTTCTCTGGGCATGCAGGCATTGGTTCGTAGCGATTATCCTATAGCGCCTGTAGCGTGGGAGCCAGAACACATTTTTAAGTGGGCAGTTACAGTATTTCTCCATGTATTCTAAATCTGACTGCCTGAAGCATGCCTGAATTCTATGTGCCTAGTGATGAGCTTGGGTGTATTCGGACACGGGTCCAAACCCACGTGTGGGAGGCTATTGGGAAGCTGTCGCTTGTAAGGGCTGGTCATCAGCGGCCAAGGCATTCCCCACCCCGTACATATACAAGCCCCTTGTATACATGCCACTGGGCAGGAAATACCCCAGCCACATATAATTGGCCCTTACAAGTTACAGTTTCCTGGCGGTTTCACACACATGGGTAAGGATCCTAGTCCAAATACATCCAAGCTCATCGCTACTGACTAGGTGCTAGGTGTGTGGCTTGTGCGCCATAGAAGCTGCAAAGATCTCCAGATCCTATAAATGGGGGACTTGAAGATCTGCAACCAAGGCCTTATCCATATGCCATTTGTTGCTGGCCAAGTCATTTCACCTAAAGCTGGGATCTTGTCACGGCATGGGTTCAGTGCTGCATGCTATCAAAGCAGAGGCTTCTGGGGCTGGATGAAAAAATTATGAGTAGCAGTTAATTAGTGTTGGTAGCTCCCTTTAAAGAGGACCCTTGCCTACAGAAAATGGCAATAATACATATTAATACTGCCATTTTGAAAATTTGTCTTCCCTCAGCTTGCAATATTGTTGTATTGCACATGTACCATACAACACTACATTATATTTTTTACATTTTTTTGAAATGAAACAAAAGCTCTCCCCAAGATCTTGTGAGTTCTTGGTAGAAAGTTTTTTCTTTTTAATAAAAAATTACTTTACAGCCTAGCTCCTGCTTTGCTATCACTTTAAAGCCCTGGTGACCAACCTGTGGCCCTTTGGAACTTTTTTTATGTGGCCCCTTGTGGCCCCTGCAGACACTAATCTGTGTACCCTTATTGCCTTGTTATGGCACAGATTTTTTGCAGTCTCATGTAATAGTTCTTTAGTCTACAACAAGTCTCTTGAAGCATGTCCCTAGTCTCCAACAACACCTACAGTCTCTGACCATCTCCTGTACTGTGTCTACAATTTGTAACAATATATTGTATCATGTTTTCAGTCTCTGACCATCTCTTGCATTATATCCACAGACTCTAACCATCTCAAGTATCATATCTACAGTCTCTGACCATCTATTGTATCACATCTGCAGTCTCTGAACATATCTTGTATCATCTTTGCAGTCTCTGACCATCTCTTGTATTATATCCCAAGACTCTGACCATCTCTAGTATCATGTCTACAGTCTCTGACCATGTTTTGTATCATGTCTACCATCTCTGACCATCTTTTGTATTATATCCACAGACACTGACCATCTCTTTTATTATATTCACAGTCTCTGACCATCTTCTGTATTATTACATTCAATAAAACTGGTTTCTCTTTGGAACCACAGCACTGTACTTAAAACATCAAACAGTGTTCTCTCAACACCCCTGTAAGAAATTGTCACAAGGATGAAACACTGTTGTTTTATTGTTTAAATAAAAAAAAAAAGCCATGCCCATGTAAAAAGACAAGATATGAGCATATACCACTTTAAATATCACCAATCTGTTAACACTAGGATGGATGGTAATGGATGTAAAATTGTCAGTCCACATCCTCTAGCCATCAGCTGACATTCTTCCTCAGTCTCATAAAACTACATCTCTACGCGTTTCGTCATAATGACATTATTAGGGGCCAGATCAGAGTACCTTTACAGTACTACAATATGTGGCGTTTTATCACTTGTCGGTATTATTATATTTGATCGTCTGGATGTGAGGTAGATCTACAGCGAGGATCCAGAGGCTGCAGAACCCAGGTCTACCTAGCTTGTTTGCCCTACTTGAGAAAGCTGGGCGTGTGTGTGTTCACTGAGCAGTGGTGGGCTGTACAAGGTGATCACATATATTTTCAAGAATACATTGGCATTATTTTGGCATGAGCTGATTAAGGAGATTTTACCTTTGTGGAGTCCATTTACACCTCGCCACCCATAGAGCAGAGCGGGCTCTGTCCGTGTCTGCTCTGCAGAAATTGAATTGACACGGATGTGTCATCTGCCCGCTCTGCTCCGATCAGCAGGGAATCTGTGAGCTGATCCCCTCCCATGGGCGTCCGCAGGGGCGGCAAGGGGTTACAAGTGCCCCCCCCGGAATCAGGGATCGGATCCAGGGCCGACCCCGGTGCCGCAGGCTGAGGCAGAGGGAGGGCGCAGAAGCTCAAGTGCCAAGAGTGCTCAAGTGCTCAAGAGTCCTCCCCTCCCTCCTCCTCGTATATGTCAGTGTCACACAGCGGCAATCTCCCACTGTGTCATGGAGTGTTTGGCGGTTTTCTGTCAAACAGAACAGCGGCCGCTGTAACAAAGTTCCGCCTCCTAAACCAGCCGGCTGCTGTGATAGACGGAACACTGATCCAATGCCGGGACATTGAATCAGTGTGATGTGTATCATAGGAGTTGTTCTAGGAGGGTGGGACAGCGGCTGCCGGGATATTCAAATCCAAGCTCCATGATAGAGCGGGAGATTGCTGCTCTGCGTGATCAGGTTGCATTTCATGGGCACTAATCAGGCTGCATTTCATGGTCACTAATCAGGCTGCATTTCATGGGCACTAATCAGGCTGCATTTCATGGGCACTGATCAGTCTGCATTTCATTGGCACTGATCTGGCTGCATTCATGGGCACTGATAAGGCTGCATTTCATGGGCACTATCAGGCTGCATTTTATGGGCACTAATCAGGCTGCATTTCATGGGCACTAATCAGGCTGCATTTCATGGTCACTAATCAGGCTGCATTTCATGGGCACTAATCAGGCTGCATTTCATGGGAACTGATCAGGCTGCATTTCATTGGCACTGATCTGGCTGCATTCATGGGCACTGATAAGGCTGCATCTCATGGACACTAATCAGGCTGCATTTCATGGGCACTAATCAGGCTGCATTTCATTGGAACTGATCTGGCTGCATTCATGGGCACTGATAAGGCTGCATTTCATGGGCACTATCAGGCTGTGTTTTATGGGCACTAATCAGGCTGCATTTAATTGGCATTGATCAGGCTGCATTTCATGGACACTAATCAGGCTGCATTTCACAAGCACTGGTAAGGCTGTATTTCATGGGCACTGATCAGGCTATATTTCATGGGCACTGATCAGGCTGTATTTCATGGGCACTGATCAGGCTGCATTTCATGGGCACTAATCAGGCTGCATTTCATGGGCACTGATCAGGCTGCACTTCATGAGCACTAATCAGGCTGCATTTCATGGGCACTGATCAGGTTGCATTTCATTGGCACTGATCAGTCTGCATTTCAATGGGCACTAATCAGGTGGCATTTCATGGGCACTAATCAGGCTGCATTTCATTGGCACTGATCAGGCTGCATTTCATGGGCACTGACCAGACTGCATTGCATGAGCACTAATCAGAATGCATTTCATGGGCACTGATCAGGCTGCATTGATGGGCACTAATCAGACTGAATTTCATTGGCACTGATCAGGCTGCACTTGTTGGGCACCGATAATGTGATAATGACATTGTCAAAAAGAGGCGGAGCATAGGTGACCTTAAAATGTTGCCCCCCCCCTGAAAATAGTTCTGCAGAAGACCATGTCCCTTGCTGATCTAAACTGAATCCACGCCATGTGAAAGGGACCTAAGTTATACAGTATTATTTCATAGAGGGTGAATTATCAATACAGCGCTTTTGGGTTATTGAACACTATTGTATGTTGTTGGTAATTTACAGTATAGTTTTTATTGATTGATTGATTGCGTTTTACATTTTAAATATTTAAGACTATTATATTTCCCATTTAAATATAATTTTGAAACAAGACTCTATGGAATTGCTTTGCCCCTGGGCCCATAGTACTTGCGTGGTACACTTCCTGCTACCCAGTTGCTAAACGTAATCATAGAAGTGATGAGTTTCTACTTTCTGAAACTAGTCAGTTCAGAGAAAAAATCAGAATAAGCATTTCCTGTAAATACACTGTTCTAGAAGTCAAAAGCATGCCATGGTAGGTCTATACAAAGCTGCTTATGTAAAATCACTAAGGAAGTACATCAGAAAACAGAAACCATCAGCATTGTGAATTTCCCTAAAGCTGATTAATAGAGAAAAATTACTGCACTGTAATTTTACTATTCAGGCTGCGTATCAATACAAGTTAAAGCTGAACTCCGGGATAAGTAAACATTGTATAAATACAAGAAATCTCTCAAACAGAATGCCCATGGGACTTTTAAAAGAGGTAAAAAACCAGTCCAATATTAAAAGATCTTACAATTTTTATTCACAATGTACATGTAATTGTTAAAAACATCTGAGCAGATGTGCAAATGATTGAATATATCAAAAGATACATTAGTAAACATATTTATAGAAAGCACTGTAAAACAGAGCTGTAAACACAATGAGGGTGATCAAGCTATGTGATGAATCTTCTTGACACGTTTTGTCAAGCAACATTCACTTCTTCAGGAGATATTATTAAAGCTGATCAAAGTATCTACAGAGAGATCACGTCATTAGTATATTATAATTGAACTGAAAAAAGGATATCCAGTACAAAATACTCCACCATTACAAAAATTAATAAGTATGGTGATAAGAACATAAACTTACACACCAACCGATATACAACATATAATGGCAAGAATGGACGTGGAGTGCAACAGAAAGGCACCATCAGATAAGTCTTGCCCCAGAGCTTTGGAGGGGGCAGGAGGCCACACACCAAGGATGATACAGCGGAAACCACAGGATGGGGGCCAGCTTCACAAAGTAGGTGGCTAAAACCATAAGGCCTCATGCACACAGGATGTTAAAAAACTGTTCTAAAAATGTCCGTAGCTTTGTAGTGAATTTTTCCTCATTTTTTCAGTATTATTGCACTAGCGTTTTTGCGCATTTTTGAGTGTTTTTCAGCAGTAGCGTTTTTTAGCATTTTGAAAAACTCCTATCAGAACCCACTAGTTTTGGATTTTTTTTACAGCGGCTGTAAAAACATCCAAAAACGTCCTGTGTGCGTAAGGCCTAACTGTTAAAAACGTGTATATAGACCAATAAAAATACCTAGTAAGATAGTATCCATGTCAATACCACCAAGTGTACTCCGCTGAACCCACTAAAAGTGTACGGACAATGTACTTTAAACTACATCCAGTGCAATCCAGTGCAAAAAGAAAAAAAGAAAGACAGCAGAGAGAAATACACCATGTAAGTAAAAGTGTCCCAGGTTAGGGCCCGCCAAGACGGACACATATGGAGTTAAACAAACGAAGAGAGGGTTACAAAAGAACCCCAAAAAGGAAAAGAGTAAGGGGAAGACAAAGCCAACTACTAGGGTCGTTCAAGTCAAACTGGGAATTTTGAGTTTATATAATAAAATAACAGATTTCAAGGAGTGGAAACTGCATATATTTTTTGACATACTCCCCTGCTACATTTATACACTTATCCCAACGTTTAACTAATGCCTGGAAAACTTTGGCATAGAAAGATTAGCCAGTACGCCTGAACCATCCTAGGACAGCCTGCTTCACTTCATCACCAGAAAGATTAGTCTCTTGTGCAATTTCAGGACAGGTTATGCATCGATTATCCAGGATCAGACGTTCCACGTGCTAAATGTTTACAGGAATGACTGCTGTGGGCGTGGGAACCCCCATGGCCGGGATCATCACTGATGGACGTACGGCCATCTTTGAAACATTTACACTATTCAAATATCTTACTGTGGCTGAGCGTCTCATCACCATACTGTGCTTGAAGTCTTCTGTAGATATCAACGGGATTTACGCCTTAGTTCACAAGAAAATTCATCGCCACGCGCTATTCCATGTACACACTAACACTGTTGTCTGCCATCTTGATTAACGGTCTCTGGACTGGCCTACAACATGTGCACCACCTCAGGGGTGTATCATGAAATTAGTGGGCCCGTGTGCAAGCCCACACCGCACCGATCATGCCCAGCTGTCAACCAGGGAGAGATCATCCATGGGTGCAGTGTGGGTCAGAGAACAGTGGGTCCCCCACCCCTCAGGGCCCATGTTCAGTGAACACCCTGCACCCATGGATGATACACCACTGCACCACCTATCAGTAATATGACACACTTACTTCTGTGTGTAGTACCGCCACGCTAGCATCCCTTTTTATACCTATAAAATTAAAAGTCCCTGGCTGACTTGAATGCCCCTCCTAAATACTCAGGAAGCACAGAATTCACTTAAGCAATTGTTGGTTTGTCTAAATAAAAGAATCATGTGTATTCTTACTTGAATCTTGCTGTGCTTTGTGTAATTCCTGCAGATCTGTGCAGTAATCCAGTGTGAATGTTCAGGCTCTGCACATGAGCTTCCTGTAATAAAGATCGGTCACTGCTCATCTCTCTCCTTGTGGAAGGTGACTGGTCTTGGCTCCACCCCCTCCTGAAGTTCTCTGCAGGCAGCCTGTAGTGGGTGGAGCCTGCTTGGTCCCTCCCACAGATCTCCTCAGGTTATGTGCAGCACAGTGGTGATGTCACTGCCACATTTACAAGGTATTGCCTAGCCTTGCAAAGGCATTTGGTGTCCACAAAGTGGATTTGTATCCTTTTGGCTATTGAAGAACAAATTAAAATGAAAGTTTTTACACTGAAATTCAGACTTAAAGGAAATATACTCCAGAACTGTTGCCTGTCTCCCAGTTGGGGAGATTTAGCCTCACTTCCTGTGTTAGTGACATCTGTCGCAGGACAGAGAGTGAAAGCAAATTCCACTGTTGTTTTTCTTATTCAAAAGAAAGAACTGGATGTGATGGTAAATCTCCCAGTTGGGACAGCAGGCCCGGAGACCGATGTCTGAGTTGGGTTTTTCTCTCACTGGTGAGATTTGTTTCTTGTTTCCTGTTGGTTTACCGGAGATAGAAGGAAAAGGATAAAAATTAACCTTATTGCAAGGAAAATTGTTAAGGGAAGTGTAGCCTGTGGCTCTATGTGAGCAGACTTGTGGTAGAGAGCTCCTGCTAAATTATCCTGCACTGATCCTGTGGAGCCTCAGTGCTGCTACTCTGGTGACTTAATTTATTCTCCCTGTCTCCGGTCAACCCCTTGCCTTCTGTCTGTTTTGCATTTCTCATTCCATGACAAGGAAGAAGGATTGAAGCTTCAGCTAGCGGGCTACAGTAAAACACATCACCCATAGATAGGCCTAGGTGCTCAACACATACCTCCATGTTTGTCACACTTGCATAGATAGCAAGTCTGAGACTCTATTCCTTCATCCCCTGATCTCTATTCTTGGAAACCCCTCTTCCCACCTCGAGCACACTGTCTTGTAGGGCCCTGCATATTATGTAGATTCAGGAAATGGCTTTGAGGGTCCAGCCGAACGCTTGGGGCCCATGGGATATGGTGGCTCAGGTCACCTTCCACGTGTTTTGAGTTGTTCTCTTTGCACCATCAGACCTTTTCCCACTAGCCACCACCAGCTCATAGGCCATTTTGGTTTGCACTTTTCTCATAAGACACACTTCCCATGGTATTGGCTGTGCATAGTGTAGCACCCTCCTAGGTAGGTGCTAGAAGAGAGTATAGTTTTGGGTCTTTCTGCCTAACAGGAGGATCATTAGGCAAATTTAGATTGCTCTCTGCCTAGCTCAGCTTGTCTAAATGTTTCACACTGGTCCAATAGGGAGGCATATTGGACAGTGGGAAGAAGCCTGACAAGTGAGGGCACAGGCATTGTTACAGCCCTGACTATTGGCAGAGGAAAGTGCCTCATTGCATGCTGGCCAACTGCATAAAAGCCATGGGCACATGTGCTCAGGGTCTTTGGCTGGAGAGCGGGGTCCCGGAGGGAGGGGTCGACTGCTGCTCCTCTGCAGAAGTTGCCATGTGGCCTTGGGTGGTCAACCTAAGGGCCTGAAAGTCAGAAGCTGAACCCAGAGGGTTCAGCTTCCTCTGGGTCCTGCAGAGCTGACTGGAAGGGAAACACCAGGAAGGATCTGATTCTGCCTATTGTGAGTATAGATCTGTGTTATGGGGCCTATCCTGTGAGGGCCATCCCTTCGGCTAGAAGAGTCAGTGAACGGGTGTCAGACAAGGGGATCTTAGATAGTATCCTGAAGTAGTTGCACCAAGTCTGCTGCTAGAGAGAGCAAGAAGACTCAATTCCTCCGTACAGGTGACAGTATGGTAAAAGCAGTGTGTCTGCTTCCACAAGTACTCTGGTGAGGCGAAGTGAGATTTGTCCTTATCTACTGTGAATAGTTCAGTTGGATTATCCCCCTATTCTCTTCTCTCATTCAATTTCCACAATAAATATCAAAACCCAAATACCCCGGACTGTTTATTGAGTAACAAGCAAACGGGAGTAAGGGGGGATATGTGAAAAACCCCCAGCAACTGTCTGCAGGTAATCAGAGGGAGGCCTAAGAAGTCAACACAGCAAGCCCTATGGGGACAGTGCTACAATAGTAAACTGGCAACCAGTCCCATATAAGGGGATTTCTTTAATAACTATCCAACAAGGTACTAACACTTGTAAATGCAAGTTCTTCACCTTCCTTTTTAGTTTCCTATTGCAGGGCTGAACCCCCCAGCTCAAGACTAGGCTTCTTCCCCAAAGAGGGAACCAAAAGCAGCACTCCAACAGTTATTCTGAATTTTGCTATTAACACACCTGATTGGGAACCTTCCCCATCTTATAGCATGCAGCAACAGCCCTGAAGAAGGGGGAGTCCTTGTATCCCCAAAACATGTTGGCCTAATGTACTTGTTGCTATTTTCAATAAACGCCTTCCAACTTTATTGGACACCGGGAGCTCCTTTCTACCTACTTTTCCAAGTTTACATGCGAAAACAACCATAAGGCTGTACCAAAAGGAAGCAGCCCAAGCCCTAAGAAGACTCACCGCCACCATCCATCTCGCAGACCTGCACACGAGGCTTCAGCTGCCTTGCTTCCTGCCAGACCCATACCCTGCCAGTGCCATCCGAACACACTGTAACTGGCACTCAGATGGTCTCAGACAGCTCCGGACTGGAACTGCGCATGCGCGGTTCCGAGCCGAGCGCCACAGCCACATTATTACTGGCAACCTTTTCCTGTCACTGGCATTTGCACTGGCAGGAGAAAAGTGCCTGTTTTTTACTGGCTGCCAGTAAAAATATTGACGGTTGGCAACACTGCTCAGGACATGTGCTGCAGTAGGTACTGGCGAGTTTCTACAAGAGTTGTCAATTTCCGCTTTAGTCTACAACTGGAGCACCGAACTGAGTCTCCCTTTCGTCTTAGAACTGGGATTTCTCTATCTTTTTTTAGACCACAGTCTATCCAGATCTGGAGTGATCCATTTTCCCAGCATAGCTTACCTGGGCTTTTAGGTCTAGGACTAGGTACACACACACACGCACTATTTTCCTATTGTCACTATTGCTTTATGTTTGATTCTTTTACTTTATAGGTGGTTGGGCGGCTATGGCACCCAAGTTTCTTCTGTGTTGGTCTTTTGTTTTTTTTATGTTGCTGTTTGTTCTGTTTAGTTGTTGTCACCTGCAAGATGATATCTTTGTGACAGCTGCAAGCTCAGGTACATTCTGTACACACGCTCCCCATTGAGGTCCTCAAAAGAACTCATTATACACCTGTGTCTTGTCCGTGTCCTCGACTCCTCCTTGTTATTATGTTGGACACCATCTCATGGTGCCCCAAAAAATACATATTATTTTTGTATGTGAGGGGTCTTATTGACCGTGCAAAGAGACAGGTGGTAATTTTGTTTTGAAAAAGACAATAAGGAAAGCCTAAATCCTTCAAGACCTGTGTCATGTATGGCTGGGGATCGTGGACCCTCCAAGCAGCGTGCATGCTGGATGGCGGTGTTCTCAGGGAAGACACCAGTGGAGCTGACCATGTACTACAGTGAAGCAATAAAGAGAAGAACCTTGGAAAGTATGGAATGCTGGACTCATAAGAATGGTAGGCATGCATGGGTATTTTGTAGCACTAGAAATCTGGGTTTACAGGAGGGCAAGAGTACTAGCAAAAGTCACTTGCAGCTGCCAGAGGTACAAATAGGGAAACAGAGGCACAAGCAGTGGTGGCTGGTGATAATAATTTTTTTTTTGGGGGGGGGGGGGGTGCAAGGCCTCCAGCCTGGGCTATCATGGCTCCCCTGATATCCGGCAGCTTCCATGTTCCAAATCTTCAGCCTCCTGATTGGCCTGGACGAGAACCTGGAAACCGGAAGTGACGCGATGGCGAATTTTGATTCGCTATAATCAAATGTGGGAGGGTTCGCCCACGAGGACAACATAAAACAAGTCAATTAGAGCCTCAGGCTCTAATCACATGCTTGTTATAAATTGACGGGCCTAGTAGACTTCTATTAGTCCAGCGCCCCACACAGTGCACACACATATTCTTTAGAATATCGTTATCTTCCAACTTGGTTTGTTGTCATGCTGGCAGCTACAGCATCTCTAGCAGATATTCCGCAGCGCGGTATTCCTACTTCTATCCACACACATAGAATGATTTATTTTTAAATAAATGGTAGTATGATTAGCATTTTTTAACTTTAAGATGTTATTATCATATATTTAAAAATAAATTGTTCTATGATTGGCTTTCATATTGGTCAAAACTTTGGGGGCAAGGGCAGCGCCCCTGCGTCCCTTTTGGACCGGCCACCACTGGGCGTATGTCCATGTTGCCCATAGGAATACAAATAATAGATAAGCAGCAAAGCACCTTTACAGCCCTATCACATGAGCACTGACAGACAGCAAAACCAGAAGGTTGAGGAAAGTTTTTAACCCCAGGATGCCAGGTCAGGCAGGAAGCCCAGGGGGTTGAGAAGGATCGGCGATCACATGACCACTGTGATTGGCTATCACATTGGTCACATGATCAGAAGCTGGTCCTGCCGGCTACCGGTGTTTTTTCATGACCACGAGTCATTTAAAGAGCGACTTTTTGCCGTCACAGATATGGGTTACTGTGGCGTAAAAGGGTTAACTTGCAGCACTATGGCCAGGCGACAGACATTCAAATATTTCTTATTCCACAAATAAGCTTAACAACAAGCCCTTACTGACCTCTGTAGCTGTAGGTACTGTGGAGCAATTTATTCTCATATTTAGTAGCAGAGGCCCTGAAATTGTATTTTCACATTCTGTTTGTAAATTAGCTCCCCCCTCTCAGCAGACATTCAGGAGCTTGCCAGCACTGTAATCTCTAAAGCAAAGCAAAAGCAGGTGCACCAGAAAGGGGGGAGAGAAAAGTTTTGACACCTGACTTCACTGCTTTTATTGTGAAGTTTGAGGATAAATTACTCCACGCGCAATGCAACTACGGAGGTCAGTTAGGGCTTGTTTTAAAGCTTGCTTACTGCTATTTAGAAATATGTAAGTATTATAATGTATATAGCCGGGCCCCAGTTCTACTCTAAAACCTGAAACCAGCCAAAACATTTTATTTCATTTTCAATAGAGGGGGAAGCAATTGCCAGGCAATGGAAAAAAACACTGCCTCACATCCTATATGGAGAAGTTGTCCTCAGTCTTGTAATTGTACGCACCATGGCACCAGCCCCGAGTTTGCTTTTAAGGCAGGGTTACATTTATTTTTATTTTTTATTGGGGGGGTGGATGCGTAGAATAGTCAACTTTATTTCATTTAGTGCTGTGTGTTTTGCTGTGAATGTGATTATTTTTGTACAGCTGCTTTTATTTATTTATAGATTTTTTTTATGAAATGATGGGGTGAGTTGTGGTTTTTCAGCACAAGAACAAGTCCGGGATGATTGAAAAGGGCTTCCTCAGCTCCTGGCTAAGGTACCTTATATTTATCCTATAGCACCCTTAAAAACACACAAGACATAAAAAAATTATGAAATTTCACCAAATCACTCAATTTTCACCAGGATTTGGGGGAAATTGCAGTGCTCATCCCTACCTATGCAACCATAGCAATTTTCCCCAAAATTTGGGGGAAATTAAATACTCAATTTTGCTAATCCCTACTTATGGAACTATAACAGTTTCCCCGCAGTTTTTACCAACATTTTGGGGAAATTCAACTCCCAATCTTGCTAATCCCTACTTATGGAACCATAAAAATTTCCCCTAATTTTCACCAAAATTTGGGGCAGATTAAATACTCAAGCTTACTAATCCCTACTTATGGAACCATAACAGTTTTCCCCAATTTTTACCAATATTTTGGGGAAATTCAACTCCCAATCTTGCTAATCCCTACTTATGGAACCGTAACAATTTCTGCTAATAATCACCAAAATTTGTGCGAAATTCAATTCTCAATCTTGCTCATCCCTACTTATGGAATGGAACCATAGCTATTTTCCCAATTTTCGCAAAAATTTGGGGCAGATTAAATTCTTAATCTTGCTTATCCCTACTTATGGGACCATAGCAACCCGACCATTGGGATATATGGAAAATCATTTTCCTCTTTCCTTTTTAGTACCATCTACTTCAATTCCCAACAGTTGCCACCAGAATATTGGGACCCTTTAGAGGCACGGTCTGCAGGATCTTCCCTCTGTATTACTTGTTGCATGGTAAAAATACATGGGTAATGACCCACCTGGAAACTAAAGCAGCATCATCACCTAAGTATTTAGCTGTTACAATGATTTCATCACCCCTGATGATTAACACAGAATGTGCAGTGTAATGATTACCATTTTATACTTCCTAGTTTCCTGCTGCACTTACTCACCCCCTGCTAACCTATCCAGCTCGCACTTTCATGCTTCCACCCATTAGTGAGTTTTTAGGAACTAAAATTAACAAAGAGAATATGGATTTCCTTATTATAAATGTTTGCCTTATTTTTTTCGGTAATATCTATGTTACCCTTTCTGTGGGCTTATTCAGAGGTGCTACTGTCTGTAGATGTTAAATGACTGCAAACTTGCTCACCCATCAAAGGTTTCTCATTGCCATTTATAAAAGACAAATCTCTCTTCCTCCTCCAGTCAGCCTACCTCTACCTGCTGCCAAACACGTGCATGCCTGGTATTTTCTGAAATACAATATGTGCAAAGGACAGGTACATTATTGCTTCATCACTGTACCCCTCCTGGGTCTATGACAGACTCTCATAGGGCTCAATGAGCAGTCCACCATAATATTTAAAAGATAATTCTTTTATTGAGTTTCAATGAATTAGTTTACCTTTAATGACTTTTGTCAAAAAAATCTCCCTATGGATTACAACATTAACTTAACATGCTGTGCTCTGTTTTGTAAAAAGAATGCTTAGGCTAGCCATAGACGGATCAAAATTCAGTTTTTTCAGCCTAAACTGTCCGAATTGCGATCCGGTCAATGTTCAGGTTGGTTGCACTGAAGTTGATCCATCGATCAACTTCAGTGCAACCAGCCTGTCTAGTCTATGTCATGTGATCACTGCTGGCATGTCAGGTCACCTGGGGTAAGGTGACAGATGCTCCCCAATGGGGTGAGAATCGCACCGCTGAAGTGCAAAGCGCACCGCTAAGGTTGCGAAGCGCACTGCTAAGGTTGTGAACCCCTAGCTGACTGCTGCAACTATAAATCAGGATGGTGCAGGGAAGCGGGACTGCTGGGACCCTGACACAGATTGCACAGGGAGCTAAAGCATAGGTTTCCCCAGGGCATGGAGTCTAAGAGCCAGCAGGTGTTCACCAGGGCCTCTGGTGGTGAGGATGGACTTGGCTGCAACTGGATCCAGGTCACGGCCCCCGGGGTCCCCCAGCTCATGCTCACGGCAGGCTACAGGTGAAATGGAGAGAAAGCAGCAGTGCAAGATATCAAGAGACGGTCAGTGAGAGAGCCAAGGGTCAGGGCTACAAGCAGACAGAAACAGATAGGAGACACGCCAAGGTCGGGGTCCCCCTGCAGGTTAACCCCTTCACTGCCAATGACATTTACACAGTAATCAGTGGATATTTAAATTTCTGATCGCTGTATAAATGTCATTGGTTCCAAAAAAATGTCAAAAATGTCTGACATGTCCGCCCCAATATCAAAGTCCCGATAAAAATCGCAGATCGCCGCCATTACTGGTAAAAAAAAAAATAGTAAAAACGCCAGAAATTAATTCTCATGGTTTGTAAACGCAGCAACTTTTGCGCAAACCAATCAATAAACGATGATCGTGATTTTTTTTACCACAAATATGAGGAAGTATATACAGTATCTTACAAAAGTGAGCACACCCCTCACATTTTTGTAAATATTTTATTCTATCTTTTCATGTGACAACACTGAAGAAATTACACTTTGCTACAATGTAAAGTAGTGAGTGTACAGCTTGTATAACAGTGTAAATTTGCTGTCCCCTCAAAATAACTCAACACACAGCCATTAATGTCTGAACTGCTGGCAACAAAAGTGAGTACACCCAAAAATGCCCAAATTGGGCCCAAAGTGTCAATATTTTGTGTGGCCACCAATATTTTCCAGCACTGCCTTAACCCTCTTGGGCATGGAGTTCACCAGAGCTTCACAGGTTGCCACTGGAGTCCTCTTCCACTCTTCCATGATGACATCACTGAGCTGGTGGATGTTAGAGACCTTGCGGTCCTACACCCCACCCCACAGATGCTCAATAGGGTTTAGATCTGGAGACATGCTTGGCCAGTCCATCACCTTTACCCTCAGCTTCTTTACCAAGGCAGTGGTCGTCTTGGAGGTGTGTTTCAGGTCATTATAATGTTGGAATACTGCCCTGCGGCCCAGTCTCTGGAGAGAGGAGATCATACTCTGCTTCCGTATGTCACAGTACATGTAGGCATTCATAGTTCCCTCAATGAACTGTAGCTTCCCAGTGCCGGCAGCACTCATGCAGCCCCATACCATGACGCTCCCACCACCATTCTTGACGGTAGGCAAGACACACTTTCTGCTCCTCACCTGGTTACCGCCACACACGCTTAACAGCATCTGAATCAAATACGTTTATCTTGGTCTCATCAGACATGGTTACAGTAATCCATGCTCTTAGTCTGCTTGTCTTCAGCAAACTGTTTGCGGGCTTTCTTGTGCATCATCTTTAGAAGAGGCTTCCTTCTGGGATGACAGCCATGCAGCCCAATTTGATGCAGTGTGCGGTGTATGGTCTGAGCACTGACAGGCTGACCCCCCCACCCCTTCAACCTCTGCAGCAATGCTGGCAGCACTCATACGTCTATTTCCCAAAGACAACCTCTAGATATGACAACTGAGCACATGCACTCAACTATCTTTGGCTGACCATGGTGAGGCCTGTTCTGAGTGTAACCTGTCTTGTTACACCGCTGTATGGTCTTGGCCACCGTGCTGCAGCTCAGTTTCAGGGTCTTGGCAATCTTCTTATAGCCTAGGCCATCTTTATGTAGAGTAACAATTCTTTTTTTCAGACCGTGAAGTTTCAACAAAGAAAACATGTACAGAATAAGATTGCTGAACATTGATGTGAAATATCAGTCCAACTTGGGTATATACCCGTATAGACATTTTGATGAGCATAATACAAGCATATGCATTTGAACAAAGAAGAGATATACTAGATGTCACATCCACAGTTAGTTTTGAAAAGTCTTAAAACAAAGGGTTAGCATAGTCTGCAAATATATATGGATAGCCAAGTAGTTGTGGGGGGGGGGGGGGGGGATCCAAAGAGCAGGGGAGAGGGTAGGTTATCAATCAGAGTTCTGGATCTTCTGGCAATAATGGGAGATCAGATTCAGGGTGTTCTAGCCTTAACCCACACACCCCAGACCTTCTCAAACTTCCGGGGCAGTTACGACCCATGCGCATTCGTTTATATAAATGTAGCACAGAGTCGACTAGATTGCGCCACTGAACAATCGTGGGGGAATCTGTCAACATCCAATTTTGTAGTATTACCTTCCTAGCGTAAAAACACAGGTAAAATATTAATAACCTTGTATACATAGACCGCGCCACTGATTCAGTATGCCCAGCAATAACACCTTGGGGTCTAGTAGCACATTAAGGTCTGTGACTGGATTTATATCTGCCACCACCGCCTGCCAATAATCCTGAATACATGGGCAATTCCATATCATGTGAAAATATGTCCCAACCGCTTGCTGGCACTTAGGGCAGATCTCCGGATGAGTAGGATAAATCCCTGACAGGCGTTGGGGGTATAATATGCCCTATGCATAAATTTAAGTTGGATAAATCTACCTCTAGAGGAAATTATCGTAGGTATATACTGCTGTAGACTCTGGTCCCATTCCTCCTCCGTCAGGTCAGGAATATCCCCCCTCCAGGAGCGGAACAGTGGAAAGTCCATAACTGTTTCACCACAAGTAATGCGAAGATAAATGGAGGATAAAATCTTATCTGCATTGCGAGTGGCGAGGAATCTTTCAACTACATATGGCATTATAGAGACCTGAGTAGGGAATTGCACCCGTACCATGTGTTTTAGTTGCAAATATGTAAAGAGCTTCCAGGATGGGAGCTGGAACGCCATCTGTAGAGTGGCAAAGGAGAGCAGGGTGCCATCCGGCATGATATGTTGGATTTTTACCACCCCTTGCCCGGCCCATACTCTTGGATCCGGGATAGTCCTAAGATGTGACAATTTAGGATTTACACATAACGGAGTGTGAGGTGATATAGTGTCACCCTCCTTCTGTAGCCGCTGTCATTTGTTCCCAAACCCGTACTGTAGTCCTTTATTGGAGTCATGGTCTGAGGGGCAACCCACATCCCCCTATAGACCAAGTTTATCAGGGTAGAGTAGGATCCCAGGATGGCAGCCTCTAGGTTAACAGCCGGGTTGGATCTATCCTAAGTGAACCACCAACGGATCGTGACTAGTACTGCTGCCCAGTAGTAATTATGAAAACAGGACAGAGACAAACCTCCTGAAGACAGAGGGAGCTGCAGTTTAGATTTGGCTATCCTAGGAACTGCCCCATTCCAAACCTGTGAAAGAATGTCATCAGGATAGGGATAGGCATGTTTCTAAAAATATATAGGAATTTTGGAAGGAATGTAATTTTAAGCAGGCTCACACGACCCACTGGAGTCAAGGGGAGTGTTTTCCATAATTGGCATTTAGATATCAATTGTTGCAGCAAAGGATATAAGTTGTCTGTAAGATAATGAGACAGGTCATTCCTTATGATAATGCCCAAATATTTAAACTGGCATACACATTGTAGGGGAGTCGAGTGCTGGGGAGGGGGAGCTGGCTCAGTTAGGAAAAATATATATGATTTGCTCCAGTTCATTTTTACCCCTGAGAAGCAAACATACCTGTCGATCACCGCAAGAGCAGCCTCAAGAAGTAGTAAGGTATAAAAAGGCGTCGTCAGCATACAGTGAAATACACTCTACCAGAGGTCCCACATACAGCATCCGTAGACCGAAGTAGAATAGCCATGGACTCTATTGCCAGGGCAAATAGCCCTGAGGATAAGGGGCAGCCCTGCCTCATTCCCCTATAGAGTCGGGAAGAGGAGGACAGATGATTATTAGTATGTATCTGGGCTACTGGGGCACCATAGAGCAGCTGGATCCAAGCAATACATTTTGGGCCAAACTCGAATCTGTGAAGTACCTGCCACAAATATTCCCACTCCACAGAATTGAAGGCCTTTTCTTCATCTAATGAGGCCACCACTCCCTGTGTATTCTGGTCTCTGAAAAAATCTATATTAGTGCATAGGCGGCGAAGATTGATGTCTGTAACCTTGCCAGGCATCAATCCGGTCTAATCCCCGTGGATCAGGAATAGTATAATTTAAGTGATTGACCAATATTTTGGTCAGAATTTTGGGGTTAACATTAATTAGTGATATTGGCCTATAGGATGAACAAAATTCAGGGTCCTTCCCAGGATTGGGTATGACAACAATGACAACCTCGGACATGGAGGGTGGGAGATAATGGGCCTCTAGCGCCTTAGTGATCGTTTCGAAGTAATGGGGGCCTACAACCTCTAAGTTAGTTTTGTAGAACTCCGTAGGAAGTCCATCGGGGCCAGGAGCCTTACCTGCCTGTAGAGACTTGCTAGCAAACTGGACCTCTTTCAAAGTTATAGGGGCATCTAATCTCTGTACTGTCTCAGCAGTTAAGACTGTGCAATCTATTTCACAGAGATAGGCAGCTAGCTCTTCAGGCAGGTAATTCACCCTGGAAGTATAGAGACTAGTGTAGTATTCCTCAAATCTTGCATTAATCTGTATAGGATCAGAAATTAAAGTCCCGTCTTCCACCCTAATGTTTAAAATGCTGGTACTCCCCGTCCGTTCTGAGGCCAGCCAGGCAAGAAGCCTGCCCAGGCATTCTCCCTGCTCAAATATGCATTGAGATTGAGTAAGTAGGAAGCGCCTTCAGGATTCAGCACGGAGCAATGCCAATTCTCTATAGGCAGAGAGCATATCAGCATGAGTACTTTGATCCGGAGCTCCAGAATACTTTGCCTCCAGCTTCTCCACCCGAGCCTAAGCCTCATAAAGTAGGAGGTTAAATTCTTTCCTAACTTTTGCTGTTAACTGGTTCCGGACTAGCTCACGTACATTTACTGCTGCAGAGTGGCGCTGCAGTGCGAATCGCCATCTATAAACGGCAGCTAGTGGATGGGAGCGTGCCCTCTTGTGCCCGCCACACTCTCCAGCAGTATTGCCGCAAGTCGGGCGGATTCGATGTCCGCCGTACCTGGCACAGAAGAAAACCGGGGAACCATTGATGTAAACACGGCGGTTCCCCGCTCTGTCAAGCGGCATGTAAGAGATCTACTGATCCCTGTCAATGGGAGCAGTTAGATCTCTTATGGCCCTGGCAGCCCAACCCCTTCACAGTTAGAACACGCCTAGGGAACACAGTTAACCCCTAGATCGCCCCCTGCAGATTATCCCCTTCACTGCCAATGACATTTATACAGTAATTTAAATTTCTGATCGCTGTATAAATGTCATTGATCCCAAAAAAGTGTCAAAAATGCCCGACATGTCCGCTACAATATCGCAGTCCCGATAAAAATCGCAGATTGCCGCCATTACTAGTAAAAAAAAAAAAATTGTAAAAACACCATAAGTCTCATGTTTTGTAAACACGGCAACTTTTGCGCAAACCAATCAATAAACGCTGATCGAGATTTTGTTTTACCTCAAATATGAGGAAGAATATATATCAGCCAAAACTGAGGAATACATTTTTTTTTATATTTTTTTTTTGGATATGTATTATAGCAAAAAGTAAAAAAATATTGTATTTTTTTTTCAAAATTGTCGCTCTTTTTTTGTTAATAGCGATGATCAGAAGTGAGGCAGAGGGGATAAAATACCACCAAAAGAAAGCTCACACGACCGCCCAATTTTCAGTTAAAGGGACACAGTGCCGAATCACAAAAAGTGCTCTGGTCCTACAGTGGGAAATCCTTCCGGTCCTCAAGTGGCTAAACTGGTGCCTACCCCTGGCATAAGCTTTGAAGGCATCCCAGGTCATGGCAGGCGACGTGGTGTGGTCTTCATTTTCCAATATTCTCTGAGCTCAGATAACATCTGTAGTTCTAATCTGTCGTCTGAGAGTCTAGAGAGTCTAGAGAGTCTCCACATTCCAGAACCGGCCACCGAGTCAGTGCTAAGACCCAGCTGGACCGGAGCATGGTCCGAGATGCCAGGATAGAAACATCCTCAACCCTAGGTAGTAATGAGCTGCTCACAAAGATGAGATCAATATGGGATAGAGTAGCATGGGTTGCAGATTGACAAGTATAATGTCTGTCATATGGGTATTTCCACCGACACATGTCATGAAGGCCAAAAAGCTCTGCCCAGCGTGACAGCACCGAGTCAGCCACCGAATCCGGATTCAATTTATCAAGCCCGGGGTTGGGCGTCATATTAAAATCCCCTGCAAAAATCACATTGGATGTGGGATATTGAGCCACCACCGCCTGTAGTTTATGTAAAACTGCCAGGGTAGCTGGTGGAAGTATATACAGTCCCGCTATAGTCATTTCAATGCGGTCACACATATCATGCATGACCACATATTGGCCCTCTGGGTCCAGGGAAAGATCCAACAACTCAAAAAGAAGGCCCTTATGAGCCAAAATACTAACCCCACTGGAATAAGAAGAGAAGGTAGAATGGTAGTAGGAGGCTACCCATAGTTTTTTAACCACTTGCCGACCGCCGATCGGCATCTGACGGCGGCAAAGTGGCTCGTTCCCGCAAATCGCCGTCATACGACGGCGGCTGCGGGAACGAGTTTAGTGAGCGCGTGCGCGCCGCCGGAAGCGCGCCCGCACGCTCACTGTGTCCAGGGGGGGCCAGGGAGCGGGTGCGGCGGCTTCGATTGCCGCCGGCTACCCGCGATGGCCCCCCCGGAGCGAATGAGCGGAGGTCCGTGTATGTAAACACGGACCTCCGCTCTGTGTGAGGGGGAAGGGCTGTGATCACAGCCTTCCTTTACGTGAAGGCTGTGACCACTTCCCTTCCCCAGTTAGGCAATCCCCCATACAGTTAGAACACGCCCAGGGAACATAGTTAACCCTTAGCGCGCCCCCTGCAGGTTAACCCCTTCACTGCCAATGACATTTACACAGTAATCAGTGCATTTTTATAGCACTGATCGCTGTATAAATGCCAATGGTCCCAAAAAAGTGTCAAAATGGTCCGACATGTCCGCCCCAATATCGCAGTACCGCAAAAAATCGCAGATCGCCGCCATTTTTAGTAAAAAAT